>RXID01014908.1:0-42500 GCA_005019695.1 Trichopus zeylanicus subsp. travancoricus
GTAGTAGTAGCAGTAGTACTAGTAGTTGAGTAGTAATTGTAGTAGTGCTAGTAGCAAAAGTAGTAGTAGTAATAGTAGTAGCACTTGTATTAGTAGATGTAGTAGCAATAGTAGTAGTAGGAGGAGTAGTACAATAGTAGTTGCAGAAATAGTAGTAGTCGAAGGAGCAGTAGCAGAAGTAGTGGTAGGAGTAGTTACAGTAACAGTTGTGCTAGGAGTAGCAGCAGAAGTAGTTGTAGTAGTAACAGAATTAGCAATAGTAGTAGTAGGAGTAGTAGCAGTAGGAGTAGTGGTAGTAGCAGTAGTAGCTGTAGTAGCAGCAACAACATGAGTAGTAGTAGCAGTAGTAATAGTAGCAACAGTAGCAGCAGCAGTAGTACTAGAAGTAGTAGTCCTTGGAGTAGTAGAAGTAGTAGTTATGGGAGTAGTTGTTGTGGCAGTAGTGCTAGGCGTAGTAGGAGAAGTAGTGGCAGTAGTAGTAGTAGTAGTAGTGGTGGTAGTAGTACTAGTGCTGGTAGTAGTAGTGGTGGTAGTAATAGTAGTAGCAGTAGTATTAGTAGCAGCAGTAGATGTAGGAGGAGGAGTAGTGCAGTAGTAGTTGTAGTAGTAGTTGTTGTAGTAGCACGCGTAGTTGTAGTAGGAGTCATAGGAGTTGAAGCAGAAAGATTAGTAGGATTGGTTGTGGCAGTAGTAGTGCTATGACTAGTAGCTGAAGCTATAGTGGTTGTAACAGTAGTAGTAGCAGTAGGAGGAGTAGTACAAGCAAGAGTAGTAGTAGTTGCAGTAGTAGTAGTAGTAGCTGCAACAACAGTAGTAATAGTAGTAGTAGTAGTAGTGGGGGTATTAGTAGTAGTAGAAGTGATAATAGTACTGCTATTAGTAGTAGTAGAAGAAGTACTAGTAGTAGTAGTAGTGCTAGTAGTAGTAGGAGTAGAGGTAGTAGTCGTATTAGAAGTGCTAGTAGTCGTAGTAGTAGTAGTAATAGTAGTGGTAGTAGTAGTAGTAGTAGTAGTAGTTGTAGTAATAGTTGTAGTAGTAGTAGTGGTACTTGTAGTAGTAGTAGTGGTAGTAGTTGTAGTAGCGGTAGTAGTTGTAGTAGTAGTGGTAGTTGTAGTAGTCGTAGTGGTAGTAGTTGTGGTAGTAGTGGTGGTGGTAGGAGTAGTTGTAGTTGTAGTGGTACTTGTAGTAGTAGTAGTCGTAGTAGTAGTTGTAGTGGTAGTAGTAGTAGTTGTTGTTGTTGTTGTCGTTGTGGTAGTACTGGAAGGAGTAGTAGTATAGGTAGTAGAAGTCAGAGTAGTAGTAGTAGTAGCTGAAGTGGTAGTAGTGGCTGTAGTAGTAGTAGTAGTAGAAGAAGAAGTAGCAGTAGTGGTAATAGTAATAATAATAATAGTAGTAGTAGTGGTGGTAGTAATACCTACTGTAGCAATAGTAGCAACAGTAGTAGTGGTAAGAGTAGTAGCAGTAGCAACAGTTGCAATTGTAGTAGTAGTAGTAGTAGTAACGATAGTAGCAGTAGCAGCAGGAGTAGCAGGAGTTGCAATTGTAGTGGTCCAAGTAGTTGTCATACCAGCAATAGTAGCAATAGTAGCAGCAACAGTAGAAGTATTACTTGGAGTTGTTGTAGAAGTAGTAGTGGTTGTTGTAGACGCAGTAGCAGCAGTAGTAGTATTAGAAGCAGTAGTAACAGTAGCAACAGTAGTAGCAGTAGTAACAATAGTACTAGTAGGTGTTGTAGCAGAAGCAGTCGTGGTTATTGTGGCAGCAGTAGTAGCAGCAGCAGTAGCAGAAGTAACAGTAGTAGCAATAGTAGCAAATGTAGCTGTAGTAGTAGCTTTAGCAGTAGTAGTAGTAGTAGCAGTGGTAGGAGTTATTGTTGTTGTTATTATTGTAGTAGTAGTGGCAGCACTGGTAGGAGTAGTAGTGTTGCAGGTAGATGTAGTAATAGCAGTAGTAGCAACAGTAATAGCAGCAGCAGCCAAGACAATAGTAGTAGTAGTAGTAGTAGTAGTAGTAGTAGTAGATGTAGTTGTAGTAGTAGAAGTAGAAGTTGTATTAGTTGTAGTAGAAGTAGTAGTAGTGGTGGTAATATTAGTTGTAAAACTATTATTAGTAGTAGTAGTAGTTGTATTAGAAGTAGTTGGTGTTGTAGTAGTTGCAATAGTAGTGGTAGTAGTACTAGTTGGTGTAGTAGCTATGGAAGTAGTAGTAGCAGTAATAGTAGTTGTTGTAGTTGTTGCAGTAGAAGATGTAGCAGTAGTAGTAGTTGTTGTTGTTGTTGTCATAATAGTGGCAATAGTAGTAGTAGTAGTAGTAGTAGTAGTAGTATTAGTAGCAGTAGCAATAACAATAATAATAGCAATAGTAGCAGAAGTATTAGAAGCAGTAGTAGCAGCAGCAGTAGCAATAATAGTAGTACTAGTGGTAGTAGTTGTTGTTGTAGTAGTAGTAGTGGTAATAGAAGTAGTTGTTGTTGTAGCAGTAGTAGAAGTAGTAGTATTCGTAGTAATAGTTGTAGCAGCTGTAGTAGTAGTAATTGTTGTTGTAGTAGTAGTAGTAGTAGTAGGTGATGTAGTAGTAGTGGCAGTAGCATTTGTGGCAGTAGCACTTGTAGTTGTAGTAGCAGAAGCATTAGCAGTAGTAGTCGTAGTGGTAGTAGTAGAAGTAGTACTAATAGTCATGGTTTTATGTTTCGGCCAAAACCGAGCGGTTTCGGCTGATTCCGAACCGAAATCCTATTTTGGGTTTTGGTTAGGGTTTACTATTTATTACTGTTCATCTTCACAAACAAGCGCAGGCGGGAGCTCCACTGAGGCCAGCGCTATCGCCAATTTGATTTTGACGTCCTTATCGGTTTCTGTCACATACTGTTCACGTACATAATATTATTTACATAATTATTCATTATTTTTTAAATTTTTTAAACATATTATAATTTTTTCATTTGAACTTAAAAAATAATTGAAATAAAGTTTAATTTTAGTCAAAATATAATTAATAAAAAAATATTTTCGTTGAAACTGAAATGAAAATGATTTTGATCGAAACACATTGATTTTTTTGTTTACGTGCATGCGCGCATGATCATTTCCCCGAAAATAAAGACAAAAAAAATTTGTGTCGGTCTTACCCCTATGTGAATCGCTGTCACGAGATTGCGTAGAGTTAGTTGTTCTTGTATGTCTATAAATATTCATCTGGATCGTTCAAGTACTGAATTAATAATTCCACATCCAGATGTTTTAAACTCAACTGATGATGATGATGATTAGTTGTATTACATTATATTTAATAAATTATGTACATATCAATTATATTTTAATAATAAGTTAAATTTCCTTATGTTAATTTTTATTTTTTTTAATCATATTCATATAATTTCTCATATATTTTTTTATATAGTAATATATAAAAACAGTGGTTAACTATCAAAATTAATTTTAATTAATTAAAATAATATTTAATATTGCGGTAAAATTAATTATAAATTATTTCATAATTTTTTAATTTTTATAAAAAAATTTTCAAAATTTTATCGTATTTTTAATTTAAAGTCAAAGTACAGTCAAGATATAGTCAAAATGTGGTCAATAAACAATTAATAAGTAAAAAAAATCAGCGTGCCCCTCAAAAAGGTTCACATAATGCCATCAATCAGTGTTTTGCCGTAATTTCCCCTGAACATTTCGCACAGTGTGATATTTATTTCTCATGGGTTATTGGACCACTTTTACTATGTGTTGTCAATTGATATGGTTATCATTTTCATTTTGGACATTTGATGTATGGTTATACTTCAGAACCGCTGCCATGAGATTGTGCAGAGCTAGTTGTTCTGTCTCATATGCCTACAAATGCTCACCCGGATCATCCAGGTATTGAATTTGTAATTCCACACTCAAATGTTCCAAACGCAACTAATAATGATTATGATGATTATGATTATTAGTTGTATTATATTAGAATTTATAAATTATGTATATGTGAAGTACATTTTAATGAAAAATAAAATGTGCTTATGTTAATTTTTAACTTTTAATCATATTCATATTATTTCTTATATTTTTTTAATACACTAATATATATTAAAAGTAGAGTATATCAGTGACTAACTATCAAAATTAATATTAATTAACTAAAAAAATATTTAATATTATGGTAAAATTAAGTATAAATATATTCCTAATTTTTCAAATTTTTTCAAATTTTTTTCAATATTTTATCGTATTTTTTATTTGAAGTCAAAGTACAGTAAAAATATAGTCAAACTCTGGTCAACACCCAATTAATAATTTAAACAAATATTTCGGCCAAACCGAAACGGCCGAAACGTATCAGTTTTGCTGGGTTGCGAAACCGAAACCGAAACCGAAACCGCACCATAAAACTTTGGCAGCAGTAGTAGCAGTAGAAGTAGTAGTAGCTGTAGCAGTAGCAGTAGGAGAAGTAGTAGTAGTAGCAATAGTAGTTATAGTATTAGTAGCAATAATAGTTGTTGTAGTAGTAGTATTAGCACTTGTAGCAATAGTAGCAGTACTAGTAATCGCAATACTAGAAGCTTTAGTGGCTGTAGTAGCAGTTGTAGAAGTAGCAGAGGCAGCGACAGTAGCAAGAGTAGTAGTAGCCGTAGCAGGAGTAGTAGTTGTTGGAGTAGGGCTAGTTGTAGTATTAGTGGTAGTAGTAGTAGTAGTAGTAGGAATAATAGTAGTAGTAGTAGTAGTATTAGTAGTAGTAGAGGTGGTGGGAGTAGGAATAGAAGTAGCAGAAGTAGTTGCAGCGGTAGTAGTAGTTGTTATTTTGGTAGTAGTAGTAACTGTTGTAGCAGCAGTAGTTGTTGTTGTAGTACTAGTAGTAGATATAGTAGTAGTAGTAGTAGTAGTAACAGTAATAATAGTAGGAGTAGTAGTGGTAGTAGTAATAGTAGTAGTAGTCGTAGTGGGAGTAGAAGTTGGAGTGGGGGTAGAAGTAGTAGTAATAGTAGAAACAGCAGCAGCAGCAGTAGTAGTAGCCACAGTGGTAGTTGTAGTGGTAGTTGTCGTAGTTGTGGTAGTATTAGTTGTTGTAGTAGTAGTAGTTGTTGTAGTAGTAGTGGTACTAGTAGTAGTAGTTGTGCTAGAAATGGTGGTAGTAGTAGTAGTAGTAGTAGGATTCGTAGTAGTAGTAATAGCAATAGTTGTGGTAGTGATGGTAGGAGTATTAGTAGCAGTAGCAGTCGTAGTAGTAGAAGTAATGGAAGTTGATGTAGGAGTGGCAGTAGTTATAGTAGTAGTAGTAGTTGTTCTAGTAGTAGTAATAGTAGTTGGAGGAGGAGGAGGAGAAGTAGTTGTTATTGTTGTTGTCGTGCTACTACTGCTACTTCTCTACTACTACTACTACGATTGCTACTATTGCTACTCCTACTGCTACTACTGCTACTGTTACTACTACTACTACGACTACTACTACAACTACTGCTGCTGCCACTATTGCTATTGCAGCTACTATTGCTACTGCCACTGCTATTGTTGCTGCAACTACTGTAGCTACTGCTAATACTGCTGCTACTACTATTGCCGCTACTACGAACACTACTACAACTACGACATCTACTGCTACTATTACTACTGCAACTATAGCTGCAACTGCTACTCCTATGACAACTACTTCTGCGGTTACTGTAGTTACCGCAGCTACTATTATTACTCCTACTACTACTCCTACTGCTACTACTGCTACTGCTGCTATAGTGCAATTGCTTTTATTACTACTACTGCTGCTGCTGCTGCTACTTCTGCTACTACTACTACTGCTACCACTTCTGTTACTTTCACAACTACTCATTCTTCGACTACTACTACTGCTGATTCAACAACAACTACTTCAGATACTACTACCACTATTTATGCTCCTACTGCTGCTACTACTACTATTTCTACTACTACAACTACTACTTCTACTGCAACTCCTACTAGTGCTATAGTAGCTACTACTACAACTACTACTACTTCTACTGCAACTCCTACTAGTGCTATAGTAGCTACTACTACAACTACTACTACTTCTCCAACTACTGCCACCACTGCTCTACTACTAGTATGACTACTACTGCTTCTACAACTACTATGACTACTACCACGACTGCTGCTACTGCTACTACTGCTACTATGACTACTACTACTTCTACTACTACTACAATAATTACTACTTATACGACTACTACTATCACTACTATTATTGCTACCACTATTACTACGGCTACTACTACTGCAGCTACCACTACTACTACTACCACTACAATGACAACAACAACTACTACTACTACTTCTGTTACTACTTCTACTACTCGTACAACTACTACTGCTACTACTGCAATTATTGCTACAACTATTGCTGATGCTACTGCCAATATTGCTACTACTGCTTCGACTACTACTACTATAACAACTACAACTACTACTACTACCACCACCACCACTACTACTACTACTACTACTACAACAACAACAACAACTACAACAACTACCACTACTAATGGTACTACTACTCAACTTCTACTATTACTTCTACTAAAACTACTACTACTATGACTACTACTGCTACGACTACTTCTGCTATTACTATTACAACTACTTTTGCTATGGCTATTACAACTACTATTGTTACTACTACTACTTTACTATTGTTGTTGCTACAACAACAACAATTATTACTGCTACTACTGCTGCTGCTGCTACTACTACTACAACAACGACAACAACGGCTACTACTGTTACTATTGCTACTACTACTATAACTACTACAAAAACTACTACTATTATTGCTACTACTGCTACTACTTATACTACTCCTATTGCTACTACTCCTTCACAAGTTCTTCTACTGCTACTCCTAGTATTATTATGAATGCGAGAACTACAACAACAACTATGACTACTACTGCTACTGCTATTGTTTCTACTACTACTACTACAACTAGTACACCTACTACTAGTATTGCTCCAACTACTACTACAACAACTACTGTTGCTACTACTACTACCGCTACTATTGCTTCTCCTACTACTACTACTCCTTCTACTACCACTACTATTGTTGTTGTTGCTGCTACTACTACTGCTGCGGCTACTGTTACTACTGCTGTTACTACCACTACTACCACTACTACTACTACAACTACAAATACGATTACTACTACCGCTACTACTAGAATTACTACTCCTCCTACTACTCCTACTACTACTATTGGTACTGCTACTAATGCTACTACTACTGTTGCTACAATAACTACTTCTATTACTACTACAACTACTACTATTACTGCTGCTACTACTGCTACTACTACTCCTATGACAGCTACTACTACTCCTTCTACTACTACCACTACTACTACTGCTACAACACCTACTACTACTCCCGCAACTACTAAAACTACTACTACTACTTCTACGACTACTGCTACTTCTACTACTGCTATTATTGCTACTACAACCACTACAACTATTGCTACTACTGCAACTACATCTACTACTACTACTACTACTACTACGACTACTACTACTACTACTACTACTACTTCTACTACTACTACTACTAGCACTGCTACTACTACTACTACTACTAGCACTGCTGCTACTACTACTACTGCTGCTATTACTACTACTATTTCAACAACTACTTCTGCTACTCCTGCTACCACTACTACTGCTAGTTCTCCAACTTTTACGATAACTGCTACTACTACAACTACTATTACTACTATAACTACTATGACTACAACTACTACTACTACAATTGCTACTAGTGCAACTACTGCTACTGCTACTATTGCTGCGGCTACTACTACTACCGCTCTTACTGCTAATACTACTACTACTGCTTCTCCTACTACTACTACAGCTACTACTATAGCTACAGCTACTACTACAAATACTACTACAACTGCACCTACTACTATTACTGGTGGTACTATTTGTTATACTCCTACTGCTACTATTACTACTACTACTCCTGCTGCTACTACTACAACCACTGCTTCTACTATTGATACTCCTACTACAACAACAACTGCTACTAGTTCTACTTCTACTGCGGCTGCTTCTATTGCTATTGCTACTATTGCTACTACTACTGCTACTGCTACTACTCTTGCTACTACTTATACAACTACGATGACTACTACGACTACAACGACAACTTGTACTACTACTACTAATACTTTAGCCACTATTTCTACTACTACTACTACATCTACTACTTCTACTATTACTGCTACAACTAGTACTACTAGTACTACAACAACAAAAGCAACAATAACAACAACAACTACTACTACTACTACTGCTACTATTACTGTCACTACTATTGCTTCTGCTGCCACTACTACTGCTACTACTGCTATTACTACTACTGCTACTGCTACTACCACTAACAAAACATCTCCTACTTGTACTACTGCTTCTACTACGATAGCTACTACTACTGCTGCTGCTACTTCTACTACTACTGCAGCTACAACACCTGCTACTACTATCGCGACTAGTAAAACTACTACTGCTTATACTACTGCTACTGCTGCTACTACAGTTATTATCGCTACTACTACAACTGCTGCTACTACCAATACTACTTCTACTACTGTGCATGTTACTACAACTACTACTGCTACTACAACTACTACTCCTGCTACTACTGCTTTGACTACTACTACTACTACCACTACTACTACCACTTCTACTTCTACTAATTTTATTATTACTGCTACTTCTCCGACTTTGACAACTATTGCCACATCGATTGCTTCTACTATAACTACTGCTACTACTATGACTACTTTTGCTACTGCTTCTGCAACTACTACTCCTACTACTTCTGCTATTGCTGCTTCTGTCACTGCTGCTTCTACTACTACTACGACTGCTGCTACTACAACTTCTACTAATATCGCTCCAACTACTGCTACTACTACTGCTACTGCTATAAGGACAACAACTGCTACCGCTCCTACTACTACAACTACTACAACCACAACTATTGTAGGTCCAGTTACTACTACTACTGCTACCTCAACTGCTACTACAGATACTCCAACTACTATGGTTACTACTACTACTACTACAGTTGATGTTACTCCTACTACTACAACTACTGCTACAACTGCTACTGCTACTCCAACTACTACTACTACTTCTGCTGCTACTACTACTTCTACTACGACTACAGAGGCTACTACTAATGCTCTTACTACTACTTGTACTACTTTTGATCACGCAATGACTTCTGCTACTACATCTACTACTACTATAGATGCTATGGTGGCTACTACTACTACCAGTACTACTCCATCTACAACTCCTACTGCTACTGCTGCTACTACTATTATTGCAACTGTTGCTAGTACTATTACTACTACAACTACTCCTACTTGTGCTACAACTGCAACTTCTACTAGAATAACTACAACTACAGCTTCAACTTCAACTTCTGCTTCAGCTTCTACTACTTCTTCAACTACTACTACAACTGCTACTACTACTGCAACTACCACTATTGCTACTCCTAATACTACTATTGCTGCTACTGATACTATGGCAAGTACTACTACCACCACTACTACTAGTACCACAACTGCTACTATTAATGCTTCTACTACAACTACAACTTGTCCTTCTACTACTACTTTAGCTATTATTACTGTTGCCACTACTACTGCGAACACTACTACTGCTTCTACTACCACTACTACTATTAATACTATTACTACTACTACTACTACTACTACTACTACTACTACTGGCACTATTACGGCTACTACTACTATTGCGACTACTGATACTACTGATTCTACAACTGTTCTGCTACTTTTACAGCTACTTTGACTTCTACTGCTACTTCAACTACTGCTACTACTACCACTATTACTACTACAACTGTTACAACTACTAATACTACTATGGCGATTAATACTAGTGCAACTACTACTACAACTACTACAACTACAGCTTCTAGTACTACAACTACTACTACAACTACTACAACAATTACTACTATTACTACTACTACAATTACTACAAGTACTACTACCGCCACTACTACTACTAAGACTACACCTACACTAATACAACAATTGTTGTTGCCATTACTACTACTACTACTACTAAAATTGCTGCTGCTACTACTAATACTAGTACTATTACAACTACTAAAACTATTACTGCTAATACTACAACATAAACAACAACTACTACTACCACTACCACAGGACTACAACTTCTCCTACAATAACAACTACTACTACAACTACTTCTCCTCCTCCTACTGCTGCTGCTGCTACTGCTACTGCTACTGCTACAACTACTGCTATTGCTACTACTACTACTACTATTACTAATACTACTTCAACGACTACTACTACTACTGCCACTGCCACTACTGCTGCTAATACTGCTATTGCTTCTACTACAACAACTACAAGTACTACTGCAACTACTTCTGCTACTACTACTACTACTACTACTACTACTGCAGCTGCTGCTGCTGCTGCTACTACTACTACTACTACTTGTGCTACTCCTACTGCAAATACTACTACTACTGCTTCCGCTGTTGCTGTTGTTACTACTACTACAATTGTTGTGGCTACTACTACTAATACTACTATTACTTCATCTACTACTTCTGCTACTTCTGCTACTGCTGCTACTATTTCTACTACTACTACTATTACTACTGCTGCTACTACGACTACTACGGCTACTACTCCTACTACTGCTACTACTACTACTACTTCAACTACTACAACAACAACTACTACTATTACTACTACCCCGATTACTGCTACTGCTGCTGCTGCTTTGTTGCTGTTGTTGCTGCAGCTACTATTACTACTACTGCTAATACGATTGTTACTACTACTACTACAACTAATACTACTACAGCTAGTCCTACTACTATAGCTAGTCCTACTACTACTATTACTGCTGTTGTTGCTGCTAATGTTACTACTACTACTACCACAGTTCGTAAAACTGCTACAATTACTACTACTGCTACGACAACTATGACTACTAGTTCTGCTACTACTAATACTACTACTACTACAACAACAACAACAAATGCCACTACTAATACTACCATTACTACCGTGGCTACTCCTACTATTACTACTACTACTATTACTGTTTCTACTAGTACTGATGCTGCTGCTGCTGCTGCTACTACTACTGGTAGTACTACTACTACCATCACTACTACCACTACTACTACTACTTCAACTGCTACTACTACTACTACTACTTTTGCTGCTGCACTTGCTGCCACAACTACGACTCTTTCAACTTCTCGTGCTACTACTACTGTTGCTACTTCTATTACATCTACTACTACCACTGCTGCTTCAACTACTACTACTGCTAGTGCTAGTGCTACTACTTCTGCTTGATATTACTACTATAGCTACGACTACTACAACTACTAGTACTATTGCTACTACTTCTACTAATACTATTGCTTGTGCTACTATTGCTGCTGCTACTACTACTATGACTACTACTAGTACTACTCTTACTAAACAACTATTGCTGCTACAGTTGATGCTGCTATTACTACTACTACTCCTCCTACTACTATTCCTGCTACTACTACAACTGCTACTACTATAACTACTACTGCCACAACTACCGGTGTCACTACTACTACTACTACAACTACTAAGTCTACTACTATTGCTGCTGCTACTGCAGCTGCAACAACTACTACTACAGCTTCTACTACTGCTACTACTCCTACTGCCACTTCTACTACTACTGCTGCTGCTACTACTACTACCTCTACCACTATTTCGACTACTCCCACTACTACTACTACTACATATGCTACCACTACTACTACTCCAACTACTAGTAGTGCTTTTATTACTACTACTACTATTACTACGACTGCTACTGCTAATAATATGTTGTTGCCAACTACTACAACCATTACTGTTGCTGTTACCTCTACTACTCTTACTTCTAGTACATCAACTACTACTATGACTGCTATTTCTTGGACTACCACTTCCACTACTACTATTACGACTACTACTACAACAACTACTACTACTGCTACAACTGCTACCGCTGCTACAACAACAACTACTAATATGACTACTACTTCTTTCACTCCCACATCTACTATTACTATTACTACTACTACTATTAATACTGCTACTACTACTACCACTACTAGTACTACTATTGCTGCTGCTGCTGCTACTACTACTGCTATAACCACTACTACTACTAAGACTACTGCAACTGCTACTGCTACTACTGCGACTACTGCTACTACTAATACTACTCTCGCTACTACTGCCACTACTAATGCAACCACTACTATAACTTCTCCTCCTACTACTAATACTGCTATTTCTACTGCTGCTACTGCTAATGCTGATGCTAATACTACTACGACTTTAACTACAACTACTTTTACTGCAACTGCTACTACTGCTACTACTACCACTACTATTGCTACAAATGCTAGCTCTACATCCACTACTGCTAGTGCTACTTCTCCTACTATGTCTACTGCTGTTACTACTATTGCTTCTACTACTACTCCTACCACTATTACTACAACAACTACGGCTACTACTACTGCAACTACTACTCCTACTGCTACTACTACTACTTCTCCTTCCTCTACTACTGCTGCTACGACAACTACTTCTTCTACCCCGACAACTAAAACTACTATTACTACTTCTACTACTACTATTGATACTACTGCTAGTACAACTACTACAACTACAATTGCCCATGCTGGTACAGCTACTATTGTTACTACAACTTCTACTCCTGCTACAACTACTTCTACTACCCCTACTACTACTACTACTACAATTTTTGCTACTAATACTTTTACTACTACTACTACTACTATGACTATGACTACTTTTACTACTACTCCTGCTATTACTGCAGCTATTGTCGTTACGGTTGCTAGTACTACTGCTGCTGCTTCTCCTACTTCTACAACTACTGCTACTATTACAACTACTGTACTACTGCTACAACTAATATTACTACTCCAACTACTACTACTACAACAACTACTATTGCAACTAGTGCTACGGCTACTACTACTACTGCAACTATTACAACTGCTGCTACTACAACTACTTCTGCTATTACAACTACTACTGTAGCAGCTCTACTACTTCAGCTACAACTACAACTACTATTATTTTTACCTATGATACTCCAACTACTACTAACACTATTGCTACTACTCCTGCTACTACTAATACTACTACAACTGCAACCGCTACTCTGACTAATACAACTCCTACTCCATCTACTACTGCTACAACTAACACCACTACTACTAATACAGTGGCTACTACTATTGCTATTACTACATCTACTACTGCTACCGCAACAATTACTACTACTGCTACTACTTCTACTACTACTACGGCTGCTACGACTACTACTACGAGAACAACAACTACTACCACTACTACTACTTCTACAACTACTACTACTACTACTACTAACACTACTACTTCTACTGCTACTGCTGCTATTACTACTACAACTATTGTTGATACTGCTACCAGAAATACTACAATAACTACTACTACTAGTACTACTACTACTACTACTACTACTACTACTACAACTACTACTACTTCCTGTACAACAACTATTGCCACAGCTACTACTATGACTACTACTACTGCTGCTACTTCTTGTACTACAACTACTGCCATAGCCACAGCTACAGCTACTACTACTACTACAAGTTCTACTGTTGCTACTACTACAACTACTGCTACTTTTGCAACTACTACTACTACAACAACAACAAATACAACAACAACTACTACAACTACAACTATTGCTACTGCTACTACAGCTGCCACGACTACTGCTAATACTACTTCTACTACTACTTCTTCTTCTGCTACTATTGCTACAACAACTACAACTACTACTACTGCCACTATTATTACAACTAATTCTACTACTACAACTAGTAAAACTACTACTACAACTACAACGATTGTTACTACTGCTACTACTATTATTATCGCTACTACTACTGCTGCTGCTACTATTACTACTACTACTAAGACTACTACACTTACTACTACTGCTGCTGCTGCTACTACTACTACTACTACTACGACTACAACTTCTACGATTGCTACTACTGCTACTGCTACTACAACTACTACTAATACTACCACCACTAATGCTACTTCTGCTACAACTTTGACCACTCGTACTACCACCACTGCGACTACTACAATTATTGCTACTACTGCTACTGATGCTATTGCTACTAGTAATACTGATGCTACGACTACTATTGCAGCTACTGTTACTACTACTACTACTGTTCCAACTACTACTACTGCCCTAATTACTACTACAGCTACTCCTACTAATATTCCTACTACCACTACTATTAGTATTACTGCTGTCGCTACTTCTACTACTATTACTTCTACTACAACTACTACTGCTACTACTTTTGTTATGACTACTACTTCTACTAATACTATTACTACTACTACTACAACTACTACAACGGCAACAACAACAACAACAACAACAATAACTACTACTACTACTACTACTCAAACTGCTCCTCCTCCTACTACTACTATAACAACAACTACTACTACTACTACTGCTACAATTGCTATTACTGCTACTACTAATACTACTACTACTGCTGCTACTACTGCTACTGCTACTACTACTAGTGCTACGACTACTACTACTATTGCTGCTGCTGCTACTACTACTTCTTCTACTACAACCACTACTAATTCTACTTTTGCTACTACTGCTACTACTAATACTACTGCTCCAACTACTACTATTGCTCTTATTACTACTACTACAACTACTATGACTACTATGGCTACAAATATGTTGTTGCCAATACTACAACGATTACTACTACTGCTACTTTTACTACTATTACTTCTAGCACAACTACTACTATGACTACTACTTCTGCTACTACTATTTCGACTACTACTACAACTACTACACTACTACTGTTACAATAGCTACCACAGCTACAACAACACTTACTACTACTAATACCACTACTTCTACTACTTCTACTACTACTACTACTACTACTATTAGTACTACTATTATAACTACTACTACTACTACAACCACTACTACCACTAAGACTACTGCAACTACTGCCACAACTAATACTGCTACCGCTACTTCTACTGCTACTACAACTGCTGCAACTATAGCTACTACTAATACAACCACTACAATAAATTCTCCAAGTATTGCTGCTGCTATTGCTGCTAATACTACTATGACTTTAACTACAACTACTGTTGCTGCAATTGCTACTTTTGCTGGTACTACCACTACTACTGCTACTACTACTACTAGTAGTACAACTACTATTGCTACAAATGCTACCACTACACCCACTGCTACTACTACTACTACTACTTCTCCTACTACTTCTACTACTGTTACTACTATTGCTTCTACTGCTACTCCTACCACCACTACTTCTACTACTATTTATCCTTCTTCTAATACTACTACTACTACGATTGCTACCACTACTACCGCTACTACTTCCATGATTGCTACAACTTCAACAACTACTACTACTACCCAGACTACTAAAACTAGTACCACTACTTCTGCTACTGTTGCTACAGCTACTACTGCAATTATCGCTACTATTTCTAGTACTCCTACTATTGCTACTACTAATAGAATAACTACTACAGCTATAATTGCCCATGCTGCTATAGTTTCTATTGCTACCTACAACTTCTGCTCCTCCTATTGCTACTTTTACTACCCCTACTATTACTACTACTGCTATAATTTTTGCTGTTACAACTTTTACTACTACTACAACTTTGACTACTACTACCTTTACTAGTACTCCTGCTATTGCGACGGCTGCTATCGCTACGGCTGTTGTTGCTACCACTACGACTTCTCCAACATCTACGACTACTGCTACCATTACAACTACTATAACTACTATTACAACTAATATTACTACTACAACTACTACTGCTACAACAACAACTACTGCAACTAGTGCTACGGCTACAACTACTACTGCAACTACTAGTAATACTACTACTACTGCTGCTACTACTACAACTACTTTTGCTACTACAACTACTACTGCTACTACAACTACTACTATAGCAACTCTACTGCTATTACTATTGCTACTATTTCTTCTACTTCTACAGCTACTATTTCTACTACTTCTGCTACAACTACAACTACTATTATTTTTACCTATGATACTCCTACTACTACTAATACTACTGCTACTACTCCTACTACTAACAATATTACTACAACTACAATTGCTACTCTAACTACTACCACTCCTGCTCCATCTACTACTGCTACTACTAGCACCACTGCTACTAATACCGCGGCTATTACTGTTGCTATTACTAGTACTACTACTACTACTACTACAATTACTACTACTGCTACTATTTCTACCACTACTATGGCTGCTACGACTACAACTACGACAACAACAACTACTACTACTACTCCTACTTCTAATACTACTACTTTTACTACTACTGTGACTACTACTGCTGCTAATACTACTACTTTTGCTACTACTGCCGCTACTACTAATACTATAACTGTTGTTGTTTCTGCTATCACTAATACTACTACTACTACTATTACTACTAATACTACTACTATGAAAACTACAACTACTATTTCTACAACTACTAATACTACTGCTACTTATTGTACTACAGCTACTGCCACTGCTATTGCTACAGCTACTACTACTGCTACTACAAGTTCCACTATTGCTAGTACTGCTTCTACTGCTACTACTTCAACTGCTTCTACTTTGGCAACTCCTGCTACTACGACTACTACTACAACTACAACTACTGCTACAACTACAACACAACTACTACTGCTACTACTACTGCTGCCACGATCTACTACTCGTACTTCTACCACTATTATTACTACTACTTCTACTACTACAACTACTACGACAGTTAGTACTGCTACTACTGTTATTAACGCTACTACTACTACTACTACTACTGCTACTATTACTACTACTACTACTAAGACAACTAATACTACTGCTATTGCCACTACTACTACTATAGCTTCTACGACTGCTACTACTACTAGTAGTAGTACTACTACTACTAGTACTTCTGCTACTACTTCGACCACTTGACTACCACTACTGCGACTACTGCAATTATTGCTACTACTGTTGCTAATGCTACTGATACGACTACCACCGATGCATTCGCTACTGCTGCTACTACTGCTACTACTAATATAATTACTACTACAGCTACAACTACTACTGCTACTCCTACTACAGCTACTACTACTAATACTACTGCTACCACTACTATTATTATTACAGCTGCTGCTACTTCTACTACTATTACTTCTAGTACAACTACTACTGCTACTACTTCTGTTGTGACTACTACCCCTGCAACCACTATTACTACTACTACTAATACAACTACTACTATTGCTATAACAACAACAACTGCTTCTACTACTACTGCTCAGACTACTCCTACTACTACTGCTACAATAACTACTGCTACAACTACTATAAATATTGCTACAACTGCTATTACTACCACTACTAATACTACTACTATTATTGCTGCTGCTGCTACTACAACTACTACTATTATTGCTACTATTGCTACTACTGCTACTACAGCTACAACAACTACTACTTCTGCTACTACTACTACTACTACAACTACTACTATTATTGCTACTATTGCTACTACTGCAACTACAGCTACAACAACTACTACTTCTGCTACTACTGCTACTAGTGGCACAACCGCTATTACTGCCAATACTACAACTTCTCCTACTACTACTCCTACTACTGCCACTGCTACTGTTACTACTACTACTGCCAATATTGCTGCCAATACTACTCCTACTACTATTGCTACTACAACCACTACTGCTACTACTAATACCCCTACTACTACTACTACTACTAGAGATACTTTGATTACAATGGCCACTACTACTGCTCCTACTACTACTACTTTTCTTACTAGTACTCATGCTACAACTACATCTAATGCTCTTACTACTACTACTACAACTACTACTACTACTACCACTACTACTACTAATACGGCAGCTACCACAGTTGCCATTACTACTTATGCTACTATAACTACTACTACTACCACCACTACTACTACATCTACTGCTACTAAGGCCGGTATGCCCCTACAACTACTACTTCGGCTACTACTGCTACTAATGCTACTACTACTACAACTACTTCCACTACTACTTCTGCTACTACTACTACTTCTACTACTACTACTATTATTAATACTACTACTACTACTCCTCCTACTACTACTACTGCTCCTCCTCCTACTACTACGACTATGACTACTACCACAACTATGACTATAATTTCTTCCACTGCTACTACTGCTACTATTACAACTACTACCACTACTGCTGCTATAACTACAACAACAACTGATATTTACGCTACAATAGCTTCTACTACTACTACTTTAACTACTGCTACTAGTAATGCTACTTTTACTACAGCGTATACTACTACTACTACTAGACCTACTACTACTTCTACTACAACCACTCCTGCTACTATTGACACTCCTACTACAACAACAACAACTACTACTACTGCTACTACTCTTGCTACTACTTCTACAGCTACGATAGCTGCTACGACTACAACGACTACTAGTACTACTACTACTACTACTTCAGCCACTATTTCTACTACTACTACTACATCTACTACTTCTACTATTACTACTACAACTAGTACTACTAGTACTACAATAACAAAAACAATAATAACAACAACAACAACAACAACAACAACAACAACAACTACTGCTACTACTGTCACTACTATTGCTTCTACTGCCACTACTACCGCTACTACTACTGTTACTACTACTTCTACTGCTACTACCACAACTTCTCCTACTTCTACTACTGCTTCTACTACGATAGCTACTACTACTACTGCGGCTACTTCTACTACTACTGCAGCTACAACAACTGCTACTACTACCGCCACTAGTAAAACTACTACTACTACTTATACTACAGCTACTACTGCTATTACCGCTATTATCGCTACTACTACTATTGCTGCTACTACTAATACTACTTCTACTACTTTGCATGTTACTACAACTACTACTACTACAACAACTACTCCTACTACTACTGCTTTGACTACTACTACTATTACCACTACTACTACCACTTCTGCTTCTACTACTTTTATTAATACTGCTACTTCTCTGACTTTGACAACTATTCCTACATCGATTGCTTCTACTATAACTACTGCTGCTACTACTACTACTTTTGCTACTGCTTTTGCAACTGCTACTCCTACTACTTCTGCTACTGCTTCTTTTGCTACTACTACGACTGCTGCTACTACAACTTTTAGTAATATCACTCAAACTACTTCTACTATTACTGCTACTGCTATAAGGACAACAACTGCTACTGTTCCTACTACTGCGACTACTACAACCACAACTACTATAGCTCCTGTTACTACTACTACTGCTACCTCAACTGCTACTACAAATACTCCAACGACAATGGCTACTACTACTACTACATCTGATGTTACTCTTACTACTACTACTACTGCTACTCCAACTGCTACTACTACTTCTGCTGCTGCTGCTGCTGCTACAACTATAGCGGCTACTACTAATGCTCCTACTACAACTTTTACTACTTCTGCTCCCACTAGGACCTCTGCTACTACATCTACTACTATTATGGATGCTATGGCGACTACTACTACTACAAGTACTACTCCCGCTACAACTCCTACTGCTACTGCTGCTACTACTATTACTGCTACTGTTGCTAGTACTACTACTACTAGAACTACTGCTACTTGTGCAGCAACTGCAACTTCTACTACAATAACTACTACTACAACTTCTACTTCAACTTCTACTACTGCTTCTACTACTACTTCTACTATTACTACAACTGCTACAACTACTGCAACTACCACTATTGCTACTACTAATACTACTATTGCTGCTACTGATACTATGGCGAGGACTACTACCACTACTACTAGAACTGCTACTATTACTGCTTCTACTACAACTACTACTTGTCCTGCTACTACTACTTTAGCTACTATTATCGCTGCTGCTACTACTGTCACTACTACTACTACCAATACTACTACTACTACTTTAACTACTACTACTACCACTACTACTATTAATACTACTACTACTGCTACTACTGCTACTACTACTCCTACTGGTACTATTACGACTACTACTACTATTGCGACAACTAATACTATTGCTTCTACAACTGTTACTGCTACTTTTATAGCTACTTTGACTTCTACTGCAACTTCAACTACTGCTACTACTTCTACTACTACTTCTACTACTACTACCATTGCTACTACTACTACGGTTACAACTAATATTACTGTGGTGATTAATACTAGTGCAACTACTACTACCACTACTACAACTACAGCTACTAGTACTACTGCTACTGCTACAACTAGTACAACATTTACTACTATTACTACTACTATAATTACTACAAGTATTACTACCGCCACTACTAAAACTAAGACTACAGCTACACTAATACTACAATTGTTGTTGCCATTACTACTACTACTACTACTACTAAAATTGCTGCTGCTGCTACTACTAGTACTATGACAACTACTAAGACAACTATTGCTAATACTACAACAAAAACAACAACTACTACTACCACCACCAAAGGACTACAACTTCTCCTACAATAACAACAACTACTACTACAACTACTTCTCCTACTACTACTACTACAACTACTCCTATTGCTATTACTACGACTACTACTAATACTACTTCTACGACTACTACTACTACAACTGCCACTACAACTGCTAATACTGCTACTGCTTCTACTACAAGAACTACAAGTACTACTGCAACTACTTCTGCCACTCCTACTACTACTACTGCTGCTGTTGCTGCTGTTACTACTGCTGCTACTACTACTACTGCTACTGCTGCTACTACTACTACTACTACTTCCACAACTACTCTCACTAATACTACTGCTACTACTTCTGCTACCCCTACCACTGCTGCTGCTACTACTACTACTACTTGTGCCACTCCTACTACAAATACTACTACTACTGCTTCCGCTGCTGCTGCTGCTACTACTACTACTTTTAGTAATGCTAAGACCGCCACCAATGCTGCTGCTTCTACTGTTGGTGGAACTACTACTACTATAACAATTGTGGCAACTACTACTAATACTATTGGTACTTCTTCTACTACTCCTGCTACTTCTGCTACTGCTACTACTACTTCTACTACTAATACTACTACTGCTAGTACTACTACTATTACTACTGATGCTACTACGACTAGTATACCTACTACTGCTACTACTACTGCTGCTATTTCTTCCGCTACTACTGTTGTTGTTGCTACTACTACTTCAACTACTACAACAATAACTGCTACTATTACTACTACCCCTATTATTGCTACTGCTGTTGCTGCTTTGTTGTTGCTGCTACTGTAGCTACTATTACTACTGCTGCTGCTACTTCTTCCTCCTACTACTACTATTGTTACTTCTACTACTACTACAACCACTACTACCACTAAGACTACTGCAACTATTGCTGTTGCTGCTACTACTGCTATAACTAATACTGCTACCGTTACTTCTACTGCTATAACTACTGCTACAACTACAGCTACTACTAATACAACTGCTACTCTAACTTCTCCTACTACTACTGCTGCTACTGCTACTGCTGCTAATACTACTATGACATTAACTACAACTACTGTTGCTGCAATTGCTACTATTGCTACTATTACCACTACTACCGCTACTACTACTACTAGTAGTACAACTACTATTGCTACAAATGTGACCACTACATCCATTGCTATGACTACTACTACTTCTCCTACTACTTCTACTACTGTTACTACTATTGCTTCTACTGCTACTCCTACCACTACTACTACTACTACTGCTACTGCTACTACTACTACTTATCCTTCTTCTACTGCAACTACTACTACGATTGCTACCACTACTACTGCTACTACTTGCATGACGGCTATAGATACAACGACTACTACTACTACTCCGACTACTAAAACTAAGACAACTATTTTTGCTACTGTTGCTACAACTACTACTGCAATTATCGCTACTATTTCTAGTACTGCTACTATTTCTACTACTACAAGAATAACTACTACAGCTATAATTGCCCATGCTGCTATAGCTCCTATTGCTACTACAACTTCTACTCCAGCTACTGCTACTTTTACTATCCCTACTACTACTACTCCTACTACAATTTTTGCTATTACAACTTTTACTACTACTAATACTGACTACTACTACCTTTACTAGTACTCCAGCTATCCCGGCGGCTGCTATCGGTACGGCTGTTGTTGCTACCACTACGAATTCTACAACACTACGACTACTGCTACCATTACAACTACTGTAACTACTGCTACAACGAATATTAATACTATAATAGCTACTACTACAACAACTACTACTGCAACTAGTGCTACGGCTACTACTACTACTGTAACTACTAGTAATACTACTACTACTATTCCTACTACTGCTGCTGCTGCTGCTACTACAACTACTTCTGCTACTACAACTACTACTATAGCAACTCTACTACTATTACTATTGCTACTATTTTTCCTACTCCTATAGCTACAATTTCTACTACTTCTGCTACAACTACAACTACTATTATTTTTACCTATGATACTCCTACTACTACTAATACTACTGCTACTACTCCTACTACTAACAATATTACTGCAACTACAATTGCTACTCGGACTACTACTGCTCCTGCTCCATCTACTACTGCTACTACTAACACCACTCCTACTAATACAGCGGCTACTACTGTTGCTATTACTACTTCTTCTACTACTACTACTATAATTACTACTACTGCTACTACTTCTACCACTACTATGGCTGCTATGACTACAACTACGACAACAACAACTACTACTACTATGACTACTACTTTTACTACTACTACAACTACTACATTTGCTACTACTGCCGCTGCTGCTAATACTACAACTATTGTTGCTGTAGCTATCACTAATACTACTACTACTACTACTACTATTACTACTAATACTTCTACTATGACAACTACAACTACTATTTCTACAACTACTAATACTACTGCTACTTATTGTACTACAGCTACTACCACTGCTACTGCTATAACTACTACTTCTACTACTACAAGTTCCACTGTTGCTACTACTGCTTCTACTGCTACTACTACAACTGCTACTACGACTACTACTACAACTACAACTACTGCTACTACAACAATAACAACTACTACTAGTACGACGTCTACCACGATCTACTACTACTACTTCTACTACTGCCACTATTAATACTACTACTTCTACTACTACAACTACTATGACAGTTACAACTGCTACTACAATTATTATCGCTACTACTACTATTGCTGCTACTATTGCTATTACTACTACTAAGACAACTAATACTACTGCTACTGCCACTACTACTACTATAGCTTCTACGACTGCTGCTACTACTACTACTACAACTGCTACTTCTGCTACTACTTTGACCACTTAATTACCACTACCGCGACTACTACAATTATTGCTACTGCTGCTACTGATGCTACTGCTACTACTACCACCGATGCTATTGCTACTGCTGCTACTACTGCTTCTACTTGTACTACTGTTACTACTGCTACTACTTCTACTCCTACTAAAGCTACTACTACTAATACTATTGCTACCACTACTATTACTATTACTGTTGCTACTACTTCTACTACTATTGCTTCTAGTACAACTACTATTGCTACTACTTCCGCTATGACTACTACCTCTGGAACTACTACTACTACTACTACTACAACTACTACTATTGCTACAAAAACAACTACTGCTACTACTACTACTGCTCAGACTACTCCTACAACTACTACTAGGATAACTTTTACGACTACTGCTACAACTACTGCTACAACTGCTATTACTACCACTACTAATACTACTGCTGTTGCTGCTGCTACTACTGCTACTACTACTACTACTACAATTATTACTACTATTGCAACTACTGCTATTACTACATCTACTATTTCTACTACTGCTACTACTACAACTTCTCCTACGACTACTCCTACTGCTGCTGTTGCTGCTATTACTACTACTGCCAATGTTGCTGCCAATACTACTACTACTGTTATTGTTGTTGCTACTACTGTTGCTACATCTAACGCTACTACTACTTCTCCTACTACTTCTACCACTGTTACCACTATTGCTTTTGCTGCTACTGCTACCACTACTACTACGGCTGTTGCTAGTACTCCTACTACTACTTCTCCTGCTTCTACTACTGCAGCTACTAAGACAACTACTACTACTATTGGCACTACATTTGCTACTACTGCTACTACAATAACTACTACTACTGTGACTTTCACTATTTCTACTATAGCTATTACTGCTACTACTGTTATTATCACTACTACTACTACTGCTGCTGCTACTATTCCTACTACGGCTACCACAACTACTACAACTATGACTGCCCATTCTGCTATAGCTACTATTGCTACTACAACTTCCACTCCTGCAACTAGTACTTCTACTACCCATACTACTACTACTACTATAATTTCTGCTACTACTACTTTTACTACTACTACTATTACCACTGCTATAGCTACTACTACTCCTGCTATTGCTACGGTAGCTGCTGCCATGGCTACTGTCACTGCTAGTACTACTTCTCCTACCTCTACGACTACATCAACTACTACAACTATTGCTACTACTGCTACTACAAGTAATATTACTACTACAACTACGATTAATACAACAACTACTACTGCAACTAGTGCTACGGCTACTGCTACTACTGCTACTACTGCTACTGCTACTAATACTACTACTACTGCTCCTACTACTCCTATAACTACTGCTACTACTACATCTACTGCTCCTGCTCTATGACTATTACTGTTGCTACCATTTATTTTACTCCTATTGCTACTATTACTACTACTCTCACTATAACTACAACTACAAATATTTTTACTAATGATACTCCTATTGCTCCCACTACTACTACAACTACTACAACTACAATTGCTACTCCAACTACTACTTCTCCTGCTCCTTCTACTACTGCTACTACTAATACCACTACGACTAATACATTGACAACTACTCTTGCTATTACTACTTCTCCTACTACTACTGCAAGAATTACTACTACTGCTACAACTTCTACTACTATTACGACTACTACTATGACTACTACTACTACTACTACTACTACTACTACTACTACTACTACTACTACTACTACTACTACTACTACTACTTCTACTACAACTACTACTACTACCACTACAACTGCTACTATTACTAATACTACTGCTACTGCTGCTGTGGCTGCGATTAAAAATACTACTACTACTACTACCATTACTAATAATACTGCTTGTACTACAATAAAGACAACTATTTCAACAACAACTACTACTAGTACTAATTCTTCAACCACAACTACGAGCACTGCTACTAGTATGGCTACCACGACTGCCACAACAACAACTACTTCTACTTATGCTACTATTGCTACTATTACTGCTTCTACTACTGCCACTACTATTACTACTATTTGTACTACTACTGCTAGAACTACTACTACAACTGGTACAACTATTACTATTGATACTACTGCTATTATCACAACTACCACTACTGTTGTTGCTGCTGCTACTGCTGCTACTTCAACTTCTGCTATTATTACTACTACCACTACTACTACTACAATAACAACAATAACTATTACTACTACTATTACTACTAGTAGTAGTAGTACTACTACTACTATTACTACTAGTAGTAGTACTACTACTACTAATATTGTTGCTACTGCTACTACTACTACTAGTACTCCTACTACTTATCTTACTACTACTACTCCTGCTAGTACTACTACGGCTACTACTACTGCTGCTGCTTTTACTACTACTACTATTATTTCTACAACAACAACAACTACTAAAATTGTCGTTACTACTACTGCCACTGCTGCTATTACTGCTTCTACTGCAACTACTACTGCTGTTGCTACTCTTGCTAATACTACTACTACTACTACGACTTCCCCTACAACTACTACTATTGCTAATACTACTACTACTGATACTACAACAACAACTAGTACTACTAACACTTATTACTACTACTGCTACTACAACGATTGTTGCATCTGTTGCTGTTGTTACTACAAATACTACTAGTAGTAGTACTACTACTATTACAACTATAGCTGCGGCTACCACTACTACTACTACAACTGCTAGTTATACCACCACTATTACTATTAAAACTACTGCTGCTACTACTAATACTATTATTGCTACTACTGCTACTTCTACTGTTGCTACTGCTACTGCTACTACGACTATTACTACTATTGTTGCTGCTACTACTGCTACTACTACTACTACTTCTACAGCTACTACTACTACTATTACTACTACTACTACTACTGTTACTGCAGCTACTATTATTGCTGCTGCTATTACTGCTACTACTGCTGCTATTGCTACTACTATGGCTGCTGCTACTACAACATCTACTACTACTGGTAATACTGCTATTACTACTGCTCATACTACTACTGCTTCTGCTACTTTTGTTAGTGCTACTAATGCTTCTGCTACTACTAATGCAACTACTACAATAACTTCTCCTACTACTACTACTACTACTACTACGATTTCTACTGCTATTACTACTATTCCTGCTACAACTACCACTAGCAAGACTACTATAACTAGTACTACTGTCGCTACTAATGCTACTATGACTACTAGTGCAACTACAACTGCATCTACTGCTGTTGGTACAACTACCATTACTACTACTTTGCTACTGCTACAGTTACTACTGCTACTTCTGCTACTATTGCTACTACTGCTAATACTGTTGTTGCTGCTACTATCACTACCACAACTACTACTGCTACTACTAATAGCGTTACTATTTCTATAGCTGCTACTACTACTACTCCTACTAATACTACAACTACTGCGGCTACTGCTACTACTGCTACTACAACCCCAGCTACTACTACTGCTACTACTACTACTACTACTAGTAATACTACTACCACCACTAATGCTGCTGCTACTACTACTACTGCAACTATAACTACTACAACTGCTATGACTTCCAATGCTTCTTTTGCTACTATTACTACTATTGTTCCAACTACTACTATTACTACTATTGCATCTACTACAACTTCTACTAGTACAATAGCTACTACCTCTGCTACTACTACTACTACTACTACTACTACTACTACTACTACTACTACTACTATTGCTACTGCTGCTACAAATACTTCTGCTACTACTATTACTACCACTACTACTACTACTATGACTTTTGCTGCTACTACTACTGCTACTGCTAGTAATAGTACTACCGCCACTATTGCTGCTACTGCTATAGCTGCTGCAACTACTACTACTACAACTGCTAGGATTGCTACTACTAAGACTACAACTACTACTACTACTGCTACTGCTACTACTACTGGAACTACTTCTACTACTACTACAACTACTATTGCTGTGACTACTACTAGGACTATATCTACTGCTACTACTAATATTGTTGCTACTACTTGTACTACTACTACTAATATTGTTGCTACTACTTGTACTACTACTACTTATGTTACTACTAATGCTACTATTGCTACTACTACTGTGTCTATTAATACTATTACAACAATAACAAAAAAAACAACAACTACTACTACTACAACTGCTGCCGTGTCAACTCCTATTACTTCTACTACTACTACAACTACTTCTCCTACTACTTCTACTACTACAACTATACTGCTATTGCTTCTACAACTACTATTACTACTACTTTTACTACTTCTGATACAACTACCATTAGTACTACTACTATTACTAGGCCAACTATGACTACTACTACATCAACTACAATTACTTCAACTACTACTACTACTACTTTTCTGACAATAACAATTACTACTACCACTCATACTACTATGACTCCTATGACTAGTACTACTGCTACAACTGCTACTATTGCTATTACTACAACTACTACTATTACTACATGTACTACTCCTACTGTTGCTACTACTGCTACAACTACTTCTACTACTACTCTGACTACTACTACTGGTACTACTGCTTCAACTATCACTACTAGTACTACTCTCAAACAACAACAACTATTGCTACTACGATTGCTAGTATTACTAATACTACTACTACTCCTACTGCTTTAAAGAACTACTACTATTGCTACTGCTGCTGCAGCTGCTACTGCTATTAAAACTATTACTACTACTACTACTACTAGTTCTACTCATACTCCTGCTACTGCTGCAATAGCTATGACTACTACAACTACTACGATTGCTACTACTACAACAACTGGTACTACAAATACTACTGCAACTACTACAACTACTACTGCAACTGCCGCTACTATAACTCCCACTACTACTACCATTACTACAACTACTACTACTTCTTCTTCTACAATAATAATAACTATTACTACTACTACTACTCCTGCTATATTGCAACTACTACTACTGTTGTTCCTCCTACTGATACTAATATGACTACGAATACTACTATTACTACTACTACCAATACTAGTACTACTACTACTACTACCACTTGTACTGCAACTCCTACTCCTTTTACTAGTACAACTCCCACTACAACAATAACAACAACAATAACAACAACAACAACTACTACTCCTACTACTATTACTACCATTACTACTACTACAACTGCTGCTGCTGCTACTTCTTTTACTACTACTACTTCCACTTCCACAACTACTGCTCCTACTACTACTACTATACCTCCGACTACTGCAACTACTACTACTACTATACCCCATAATACTGCAACTACTACAATAGCTATTACTACTACTACCTACTATTACTATTACTACTATTACTGCTACTACTACTACTGCCATTACTACTACTACTACTACTACTACTACTACTACTACTGCAACTACTACTATTGCTACTGCTACTACTATTACTACTACTCCTAACCAACTCCCGCTCCTACTTCTATGCCTACTACTACTTCTGCAACTAATCCTACTACTGTGACTACTACTTTTGCTACAACTGCTGCTACTACTACTACTACTACTACTACTACTATCGCTACTATTACTACTACTCCTACTACTCCCAAACAAACTCCTACTCCTAGTACTATAGTGCTACAACTATTACAACTACTACAAAAACTACTGTAGTGACAAACATTACTAGAATTATTGCCACTACTACTAATACTCCTACCCCTATTACTACTACTACTGCTGCTGCTGCTGCTACTACTAGTTCTACTATTACTACCCCTACTACTACTACTACTACTACTTTCGCTATTGTACTAGCACTACTACAACAACAGCTACTACTACTACTACTACTAGTCCTACTACTGCTACTACTGCTACAGGTACTACTACAACTACTACTACTCCTAGTACTATTACTACTACTAATATTGCTACTATTACTACTTCAACTAATACTATTAATGCAGCTGCTCCTACTGCTACTAGTAGTACCACTAGTACTACTACTACTTCTACTACTACTATAACTACTTCTACTACATCTACTACTATGACTACTACTAATACAACTACTGCTCCTGCTAGTACTATTATATTAATAACTACTACTGCTGCAACAACAACAACTACTACTACTACTGCTACTAGTACTATTGCTACTGCTGTAGCTACTACTACAACTACTACTGCTACTACTACTAATACTACTACTACTACTACTACTAATACTCCTACTCCTATTTAACTCCTACTCCTACTTCTATGCCTACTACTTCTTTCGCAGCTAATCCTACTACTGTAACTGCTACTTCTGCCACTACTGCTACTGCTGCCACTACTGCTGCTACTGTTGCATATACTGCCACCAAATCACTACTATTACTACTACCATTACTACTCTGACTCGAACTCCTTCTTCTACTACCACTAGTGCTACAACGATTACAACTACTACAATAGTTGCTATAGTTACAAATACTACTACTCCTACCCTTATTACTACTACTACTACAACTACTACTACTAGTACTTCTATTACTACTACTACTAGTACTACTACTACTTCTACTATAGTACTAGCACTACTAATACTACTACTACTACTACAATAATAACAATAACAATAATACCTACTACTACTACTTGTACTACTGCTACTACTGTTGCTACTGTTACAACAACAACTGCTACTACTCCTAGTACTACTACTACTGATATTGGTACTACTACTACTGATATTGGTACTACTACTACTACTTCAACTAATACTAATACAACAGCTGCTGCTACTGCTACTGCTACTCCTACTACTATTAGCACTATTAGTACTACTACTACTTCTACTACTACTATTACTACTACTAATACAAGCACTACTTGTGCAAGGACTATTATACTGATAACTACTACTGCTACTACAACAACAACTACTACTACTGTTGCTACTAGTAGGATTGCTACTATTGCTGCTACTACTACTATAGTAGTATTAGGAGCTACTGTAGTAGCAGTAGTGGTAGGCATAGTAGTAGTTGCAGTAGCAGTACTAGTAGTGGTAGTAGCAAAAATTATAGCAGTAGTCATAGTAGTAGTTGTAGCTGTAGCTGTACTACTAGCAGCTATTATAGCAAAGGCAATAGTAGTAGTAGTAGTTGTAGTAGTAGTAGTAGTAGTTGAAGTAGTCATAGTAGTAGTAGTAGTAGTGGTAATAATAGAAGTAGTAGTGGTAGTAGTAGTAGCAGTAGCAGTAGTAGTCATTGTGGTGGTCGTGGTGGTGGTAGTAGTAGTAGCAGTTGTCACATTAATAGTTATAGTAGTGGTACTACCAGTTGGAGTACTAGTAGAAGTATTAGTAGTAATAGTAATTATCATAGTAGTAGTAGTAGTAGTAGTAGTAGTAGTAGTAGTAGTAGTAGTAGTAGTAGTAGTTATAGGAGGAGTTTGAGTAGTTGTAGTTGGAGTAGTTGTATTTGGGGTAGTGGTAGTAGTAACAGTTGTAGTAGCAGAACTAGCCATATTAGAGCTAGTTATAGTGGCAACAATAGTAGTAGTAGTAGTAGTAGTAGTAGTAGTAGAAGCAGTAGTAGTTGTAGTGTATAAGTGGAAGTAGTAGTACCAGTAGTTGTAGTAGTAGTTGTTGTAGTAGTAATAATAGTAATAGTAGTTTCAGTAGTCACTATAGTAGTAATGGTGGTAGTAGTAGTAGTAGAAGTAGTAGTAGTAGCAATAGCAGTAGTAGTAGCAGTAGTAACAATATTAGTTATAACAACAGTAACAAAAGCAGTAGAATTGTAGCAGTAGCAATAGAGCTAGTAGCTATATTAGCTGCAGTAGTCACAATAGTAGTAGCGGTAGTAGCAGTAGCAGTAGTAGTACTAGTAATAGTAGTTGTAGTTGTAGTAGTTGCAGTAGTGTACTAGTAATTATAGTTGTTGTAGTAGTTGTTGTTGTAGTAGTAGCAGCAGTGGTAGCAGTAGCAATAGTATGAGCAAAAGTAGCGGTAATAGTAGCAATTGTAGTAGTAGCAGAAGTAGCAGTAGTAGTAGTAGTAGTTGTAGAAGTTGTAATAGAAGCATTAGCAAGGGTAGCAATAGTAGTAGTAGTAGTTGTTGTTGTTGTTGTGGTAGTCGCAACAACCATAACAACAACAGTAGCAGTAGTAGTAGATGTAGTGATATTAGTATTAGTATCCGTAGTAGTTGTAGTTACAGTAGTAGTAGCAATAGTAGTAAAAGCAACAGTAGTGTTAGTAGTAGTAGAAGTATCAGTAGTAGTGGTAGCAATGGTAAAAATAGTAGTAGTTGCAGTAGTAATAGTTGTAGTTGTAGCAGAAGTAGCTGTAGCAGTATTATTAGTGGTGGTAGTAGTAGTAGTGGTAGTAGTAGTGGTAGTTATCGTAGTAGTAGCAGTAGTAGCAGAGGTAGTTACAGTAGTAGTAGTCGTGGTAGTAGTAGTAGTAGTAGTAGTAGTCGTAGTAATAGTAGTAATAGTAGCAGCAGCAGCAGCAGCAGTAGTAGTAGTAGCATTCCCAGGATTGCTAGCAGTAGCTGCAATAAAAATAGTATTAGTAGTAGAAGCAGTAGTAATAGTTGCAGTTGTAGTAGTAGTAGTAGTATTAATAGTAGTTGTAGCAGTAGTATTATAAGTAGCAGTTGCAGCAACATTAGTGGTAGTAGTAGTTGTAGCAGCTGTTACTGCAGCAACAGTAGTAGGAATACTAGTAGTGGAAATAGGAGTAGTAATAGTTGTAGTTGTACAAGAAGTGGAAGTGGTAATAGTAGTAATCATAACAGAAGCAACAGGAGTAGGAGTAGTAGTAGTAGTAGTAGTAGTAGTAGTAGTAATAATAATAATAATAATAATAATAGTAGTAGTGGTAGTGGTAGCAGTAGCGCTTGCAGCAGCAATAGTAGAAGTAGTAGTAGTAGTAGTAGTAGTAGACAGCAGGAGCAGCTATTGAAGTAGTAGTAGTAGAAGTAGTACTAGTTGTCAGAGCAGCAGTAGCAATAGTAGTAGAAGTCATAGTAGTTGTAGTAATAGTAGTAGTAGTGGTGGTGGTAACAGAAATGGTAGAAGTAGTAGTAGTGGTAGAAGTAGTAGGAGTTGTAGGAGTAATATTAGTAGTAGTAGTAATAGTAGAAGTAGTTGCAGTAGTAGTGGTAGTAGGATTAGTAGGTGTATTAGCAGCAACATTCGTTGTTGTAGTAGTAATAGTAAAAGTAGTTGGAGTAGTAGTAGTGGTAGCAATCATAGTAGTAGGAGTATTAGCCGTGTGAGTAGTTTTAGAAGTAATAGTAGAAGTTAGAGTATTAGCAGTAGGAGGGGGAGTAGTAGTACTAGTAGCAATAGTAGTAGTCATAGAAGTTGTAGTTGTTGTATCAGTAGCAGCAGCAGCAGTAGTAGTAGTGGTAATAGTAGTGGTAGAAGTAGTAGTAGTAGAAGTAGTGGGAGTTGTAATAATAGTAGTAGTAGTAGTAGTAGTATTAATAGTAGTAGCAGTAGTAATAGTACTAGTAGCAAAAGTAGTACTAGCAGAAGTAGTTATGGTAGTGGCTATAGAAGCACTATTGGAAGTAGTAGTGGTAGTGTAGTACCTGTAGTAATTATAGTACTAGCAGTAGTAGCAACAGTAGTAGTAGTAGTAGTGGTAGTTGTATTTGTAGTAGTAGTAGCAGCAGTAGCTGTAGTGGCAATAGTAGTCTTAGATGTAGTAGTAGTAGTGGCAAAATTAGTACCCGTAGTACATGTAGTGGTAGTAGTAGAAGCAATAATAGTAGTAGTAGAACAAATAGAAGTAGTAGTTGTTGTAGTAGTTGTAGTACTACCAGCCGGAACAACAGTAGTAGTAGTTGTTGTAGTTGTGGTCGTAGTCGTAGTAGCTGCTGTAGTAGTAATAGTCATATTATTATTAGTACTAGTAGTACTAGTAGTACAAGTATTAGTTGTAGTTAGAGTAGTAGTAGTAGTAGTTGTTGTTGTAGTAGTAGTTGTTGTTCTAATAGTAGTAGTAGCAGCAGTAGTAGTAGTAGTCGACATGTAATAGTTGTAGTAGTAGTAGTAGCAGTAGCAGTAGTAGTTGGATATGCAGTTGTAGTAGTATTAGTAGATGCAATAGTCATACTAGTGGTAGCAGGAGTAGAAGAAGTGGTAGTGACCATAGCAGCAATAGTAGTAGTAGGAACAACAGTAGTAGTAGTAGTGGTAGTAGCAAAAGTAATAGTAGTACCAGAAGTAGCAATAGTAGTAGCAATAGTAATAGCAGAAGTAGCATCTGTAGCGAAAGCAATAGTATAGTAGTAGCAGTAGTAGCAGCAGTAGTAGCTGTCGTAGCAAAATCAGAAGTAGTAGTAGCAGTCGCAGTAGCTGTAGTAGCTGTAGTTGCATTAGTAGTTGCAATACTAGTAGTAGCAGTAGTAGGAGCGTAGTAGTACTAGTAATAGTAATAGTAGTGGTAGTAGTAATCGTAGTAGTAGTAGTAGCATTTGAAGCAATAGTAGTAGGATAAGTAGTAGTAGTAGAAGCAGTAGTTGTAGTAGCAGTTGTTATTGTAGTAGTAGTATTAATTGTGTACTAGTAGTAGTAGTAGTAGAAGGTGTAGTTGTCATAATAGAAGTGGCAGTAGTTGTACTTGTAGTTGTTATAATAGAAGCAGTAGTAGAAGTAGATGCTATAGTTGTTGTAGCAGTAGTAGCAGTAGCAGCAACAATAATAATGGTAGTTGTTGTTGAAGTTATGGTAGTACCAGCATTCGCAGCAGCAATAGTAATAGTAGCATTATTGTTAGTAGTAGTAGTAGTAGTAGTAGTATTATTAGTAGTAGTAGTAGAAGTAGTAGTAGTAGTAGTAATAGTCGGACAAGTACTAGAAGTAGAAGTATCAGTAGCCATGATAGTAGTAGTAGTAGTCACAGTAGTAGTAGCAATAGCAGTGCGCATAGTTGTAGTAATATAGTAGCCGTAGTAGTAGCAGCAGTAGTAGTAGCAGCAGAAGTAGTTGCAAAAGTAGTAGCAGTAGTAGCAATTGTAGTACTAGCAGAAGTAGCAACAGCAGCAGTAGTAGTAGAAGTAGTAGTAGAACCAGTAGCAGGAGTAGTAGCGCAGTAGTTGTAGTAGTTGTAGTTCTAGTTATGGTAGTAGCAACAACAACAGCAGCAGCAACAACTGTAGAAGTTGTGGTAGTAGTATTTGTTGTAGTAGAAATACCAGTAGTAGCAATGGTGGTAATGGTACTAGCAATAGTAGCTGCAGTAGTAATAGTCCTAGCAGTAGCAGTAGTAGTTGTAGTATTAGTAACAGGAGTGGTACTAGCAGCTGCGACAAAAATTATAATAGTAGACTCAATAGTAGTAGGATAAGTAGCAACAGCTGCAACTGTAGTAGTAGTAGTAGTAGTAGTAGTTGTTGTTGTTGTTGTTGTTGTTGCAGTAGTAATAGTTGAAGTAGTAATAGTAATATTAGAAGGAGTAGGAATAGTAGTAGTAGTAGTAGTAGTAGAAGTAGTAGTACTACAAGTAGTAGCAGTTGTTATTTGATTAGTGGCAGTACTAATTGTAGTAGTACCAGTGGTAGTTTTAGTCGCTGCAAAAGTAGCATTAGTAGTAGTAGTAGTAGCAGCGGCGGCGGCGACAATAGTAGTAATACTAGTAGTAGAAATAGGGGGAGTAGTAGTAGCAGTTGTACAAGAAGTGAAAGTGGTAGTAGTAGCAGCAGCAGCAGCAGTAGTAGTAGTGGTAGTCATAGTTATAGTAGTTGGAGTAGCAGCGTCAGCAACATTTGTTGTAGCAGTAGCAAAGGTAGTAGTGGTAGTTGTAGTAGTAGTCATCGTAGTAGTAGTAGCAGGAGGAGTAGTAGTAGTTGTAGTAGTAGTTCTGGTAGTTGAAGTAGTAGTAGTAGCAGTAGTAGCGGTAGGAGGAGGAATAGTAGTAGTAGTAGTACGAATTGTAGTAGTCGCAATATTAGTAGGAGTAGCAACAACAGTAGCATTTGTACTACTAGCAGTAGTATTAGTAATAGCAGCAGCAGTAGTAGGAGTAGTAGGGGTTGTTGGTGGAGGACTAATAGTAATTATTGCAGTTATTATAGTAGTAGTCGGAGTTGTAGTGCTTGCAGTAGTAGTAGGAGTAGTAGGAGTAGTAGTAGTATCAGTAGTAGTAGCTACAATAGTACTAGTAGTAGTGGTAGTGGTAGTAGTAGTTGCAACAGTAGAAGTAGTAAGCATGGTAGTAGTTATAGTACTAATATATATAGTAGTAGTAGAAATAGTAGTGGTAGTGGTCGAAGTAGTAATAGCTATACTTGTAGTCAAAACAGTAAAAATAGTAGGAGTAGTAGTAGTACTAAAAATAGTAGTCGTAGAAGTAGTAGTAGTACTAAAAATAGTAGTCGTAGAAGTAGTAGTAGTAGTTCTAGTAGGTGTACTAGCAGGAGGAGTAGTAATAGTAAAAGCAGTGGTGGTGGTGGTAGTAGTAGTAGTAGTAGTAGTAGCATTAGTAGTAGTAGTACTTGTAGTAGTACTAGCAGCAGTAGTAGTTGTAGTACTAGCACAAGTAGTAGTTGTGGTAGTAGTAGCAGTAGTAGTGGTAGTAGTTGTAGTAGTACTAGCAGTAGTAGTAGTAGTAGTACTAGCGGTAGTAGTTGCAGTAGTAGTAGTAGTAGTGGGAGTAGTGGTAGTAGTAGTTGTAGTAGTACTAGTAGCTATAGTATCTTTACTAGTAGAAAAAGTTATACTAGCAAAGGTAGCTGTAGTAGTAGTAGTAGAAGTAGTAGTAGTAGTAGTAGTCGCTGTAGTAGTTATAGTACTAGCAGCAGCAACAACAGCAGTTGTAGTTGTTGTTGTAGTAGTATTTGTAGCCACAAAAATTGTAGTCGTAGTAGTAGTATTAACAATAGCAGTAGTGGCAGTAATAGTTGCAGATGTAGCAATAGTACTAGTGGCAAAATTAGTACCTGTAGTACTAGTAGTGGTAGTAGAAGAAGCAATAGCAGTAGTAGTGGCAAAAGTAGTAGTAGTAGTAGTATTACTAGGTGAAGTAGTAGTTGTTGTAGTAGTAACTGCAGCAGCAGCAGTAGTTATTGATGTAGTTATGGTAGCAGCAACAGTAGCTGCTATAGTAGTAATAGTCATATTATTATTAGTACTAGTATTAGTAGTAATAGTAGTAGCAGTAGCAGTAGTAGCAGTAGTTGTTGTTGTAGTAGTAGTAGTAGCAGCAGTAGTAGTAGTAGTCAGACATGTAGTAGTTGTAGTAGTAGTAGAAGCAGTAGAACCAGTAGCAGTAGTAGTAGTCGGACATGTAGTAGAAGTAGTATTAGTAGCCACAATAGTCATAGCAGTAGTAGCAGTTGTAGTAGCAGAAGTAATAGTTATACCAGAAGTAGCAATAGTAATAGCAGTAGTAATAGCAATGGTAGCATCTGCAGCAAAAGCAATAGTAGTAGTAGCAGTAGCAATAGTAGCTGTAGTTGTAGTAGTAGTTGCAATACTAGTAGCAGCCATAGAAGTAGTAGTAGTAGTACCAGTAATAGTAATAGTAGTAGTAGTAGTAATAGTAGTAGTAGCAGCAGTTGTATGCAGTAGTAGTAGCATTTGAAGCAATAGTAGTAGCATTTGACGTAGTAGTAGTAGGCGAAGTAGTAGTAGGAGTCGAAGCAATAGTTATAGCGATAATAGTTATTGTAGTAGTAGTATTAGTTGTGGTACTAGTAATAGTAGTAGTAGATGCTGTAGTTGTTGTAACAGAAGTAACAGTAGTTGTACTTGTAGTACTTATAGTAGAAGCAGCAATAGAAGTAGAAGCTATAGTTGTTGTAGTAGTAGTAGTAGCAGTAGGAGAGGTGGTAGGAGTAGCAGTTGTAGTAGCAACTGTAGTAGGAGTAGTAATGGCCGCAGTAGTAGCATTAGTTGTAGCAGTATTAGTTGTAGTAGTAGCAAAATTTGCAATAGCAGTTGCAGTAGTAGTAGTAGTAGTAGTGGTAGTAGTATTTATAGCCGCAATAGTAGTAGTCATCGTAGTAGTAGTAATAGTTGTAGTAGTAGTAGCCGTAGTAGTAGCAATAGTAGTAGTAGCAAATATACCAGCCATAGTTCTAGTAGTGGTAGTAGTAGAAGCAGTAGCAGTAGTAGTGGCAGAAGTAGTACTGGCAGTATTAGTAGTATTAGGTGAAGTTGTAGTTATGGTTGTAGTAGTAGCAGTAGCAGCAACAGTAATAGTAGTTGTTGTTGTAGTTGTGGTAGTAGCAGCAGTAGTAACAATAATAGTAGTAGTTGTTGTAGTTGTGGTAGTAGCAGCATTAGCAACAAAAGTAGTAATAATAGTATTATTATTATTATTATTATTAGTAGTAGTAGTAGTATTAGTAGTAGTAGTTGAAGTTGTTGTAGTAGTAGTAGTAGTCGGACAAGTACTGGAAGTTGAAGTATTAGTAGCCACGATAGTAGTAGTAGTAGTCACAATAGTAGTAGCAGTAGCAGTGCATGTAGTTGTAGTAGTAGTAGTAGCAGTAGTAGTAGAAGCAATAGTAGTAGTAGTAGTAGTAGTAGCAATTATAGTACTAGCACAAGTAGCAACAACATCAATAGTAGTAGAAGTAGTGGTGTAAGCAGTTGCAAGAGTAGTAGCGTAGTAGTAGCAGCAGCAACAACAACAACAACAACAACAACAGTAGAATTTATGGTAGTAGTATTAGTATCCGCAGTTGTAGTAGTTATAGTAGTAGTAGAAGTAGTAGTGGAAGCAGTAGTAGTATTAGTAGCTGTGGTGGCAATGGTACTAGTTGTAGTAGTTGTAGTAGTAATAGTCATAGTAGTAGCAGACGTAGTAGTAGCAGTATTAGTAGTGGTAGTACTAGTAGTGGTAGTTGTTGTTGTAGTTGTCGTAGTAGCAGTGGTTATAGAAATAGTAGTAGTAATAGTAGCAGTAATAGTAATAGTAGTAGTAGTAGTAGTTGTTGTTGTTGTTGTTGTAGTAGCGGGAGCACTAGCAACAGTTGCAGCAAAAATTTTAGTAGTAGTAGCAATAGCAATAGCAGCAACTGTAGTAGTAGTAGTAGTAGTTGTTGTTGTTGTTATTGTTGTTGTTATTATAGTAGTAGTAACAATTGAAGTAGTAGTGGTAATATTAGAAAGAGTAGGAAAAGTTGTAGTAGTAATAGTAGAAGTAGTAGTTGTACTAGTAGTAACAGTTGTAATAGTTGTAGTAGTAGTAGTAGTAGAAGCAGCAGCCGCAGCAGCAGTAGTGGTTGTAATACTAGTAGCAGAAATAGCATTAGTAGTAGTAGCAGTTGTACAAGAAGTGACAGCAGTAGTAGTAGTAGTAGTAGTACTCGAAGTAGTGGTAGTCGTAGTTATTGTAGTCAGAGTAGCAACATCAGCAATATTTGTTGTAGCAGTAGCAGAAGTAGTAGTGGTAGTAGTAGCAGTAGTCATCGTACTGGTAGTAGCAGGAGTAGAAGTAGTAGTAGTAGTAGTAGTAATTGTAGTAGTAGAAGTAGTAGTAGTCGTGGTAGGAGTAGTAGTAGTAGTAGTACGAATTGTAGTAGTCCCAATAGTAGTAGGAGTAGCAAAAGTGGCAGCATTAGTACTAGTTGTCGTAGTAGTAGTAGTAGTAATAGCAGCAGCAGTAGTAGGAGTAGTAAGGGTTGTTAGTGGATGACTAATAGTAGTTGTACTAGTTATTGTAGTAGTAGTTGGAGTAGTAGTGCTTGCAGTAGTAGTAGGAGTAGTAGTAGTATCAGTAGTAGTAGCAACAATAGTACTAGTAGTATTGGTAGTGGTAGTGGTAGGAGTAGTTGTAACAGTAGAAGTAATAGGCATAGTAGTAGTTATAGTACTAGTAGATATAGTAGTAGTAGAAATAGTAGTAGTAGTGGTCGGAGTAGTAATAGTCGTAGTGGTCGGAGTAGTAAAAGTAGAAGTAGTAGGAGCAGTAGTAGTAGTAAAAATAGTAGTTGTAGAAGTAGTAGTAGTAGTGCTAGTAGGTGTAGTAGAAGGATGAGTAGTCATAGTAATAGTAATAGTAAAAGCAATGGTAGTAGTGGTAGTAGTAGTAGCCGTAGTAGCAGTAGTAGTAGTAGTAGTAGGAGGAGGAGGAGTAGTGGTAGTAGTTGTAGTAGTAGTAGTAGTTGGAGTAATAGCAGTTGTAGTGGTAGTAATAGTACAAGTACAAGGAGTAGTAGTCGTGCTCGTAGGTGTAGCTGTAGGAGAAGCAACAGTACTATTAGTGATAGTAAAAGTAGTAGGGGTCATAGTGGCAGTGGAGGTAGTAGTAGTGGTCATAGTATTAGTTGGAGTACGAGCAGTAGTAATAGTACTAGTAGTAGTAGTAGCAGTAGTAGTTGTAATAGTAGTTATAGTAGTAATAGCAGTAGTAATAGGAGTTGGGGAAGAAGTAGTAGTAGTAGTAGTTGTTGTTGTTGTTGTAGTAGTATTTGAAGTTGTAGTAGACGTAGCTATGGTAGTAGAAGTAGTAGTGGTAGTAGTGGCAGCTGTAGTAGTAGTTGTTGTAGTTGTAGGAGTTGCAGTATTAGCAGTGATAGAAGTAGTAGTCGTAGTCGTACTCATAGGTGTAGCTATAGGAGAAGTAGCAGTAATAGTAGTGATAGTAAAAGTAGTTGGAGTAGTAGTGGTAGTGGAAATAGTAGTAGTGGTGGTAGTAGTAGTGGTCATTGTAGTAGTAGGAGCAGGAGTAGTAGTAGTACTAGTGGTAGTAGTAGTAGTGGTAGTTGTAATAGCAGTTGTTGTAGTAATAGCAGTAGTAATAGGAGTAGTAGTAGTCGTAGTAGTAGTAGTTGTTGTAGTAGTAGACAAAGGAGTACGAGCATTAGGAGTAGTAGTTGTTCTTGTAGTAGGAGGAGTAGGAGTAGCAGTATTAGCAATAGTAGTAGTAGTCATAATAGTATTGGTAGTAGTAGTACTAGTAGTAAAAGTAGAAGTAGTTATAGTTGTAGTTGTTGTAGTAGTAGTAGTACTAGTAGTAGTAGCAGTCGAAGTAGCAGTAGTATTAGTCATCATAGTAGTAGTAGAAGGAGGAGGAGTAGTAGTAGTACAAGTAGTAGTAGGAGTAGTACAAGTAGTGGTTGTTGTAGTAGGAGTGGCAACAACAGTTGAATTATTAAAAGTAGTAGTAGTATTAGTAGTGGTTATGGTAGCAAGAGTAGTTCTAGTAGTAGAAGTAATAGAAGTAGTAGTAGTAGAAGTAGTTATAGTAGTAGCAGTAGCAGTAGTAGTAGTTGTTATTGTTTGAGTTATTGGAGTAGTAATAGTAGTAGCATTAGAAGTAGTAGTAGTTGTAAGAATATTTAGACTAGTAGTAGTAGGAGGAGGAAGAGGAGGAGGAGGAGGAGGAAAAGTAGCAATAGCGGCAGTAGTAGTTGTCATAATACTAGTAGGAGTAGTAGTAGTTGTTGTTGTTGTTGCAGGGGTAGTAGTAGTAGTAGTAGTAGTAATAATAATAGTTGCAGTGTATAAGGAAGGGAGGTGGTAGTAGTAGTGCGAGTAGTAGCATCAGCAACAGTAGTAATAGAAGTAGAGCAAGCAGCAACAGAGTAGTAGTAGTACTTTTAGCATCATCGGTAGTAGCAGTTGCAATAGCAGCAGCAGTAGTTGTTGCCATAGTAGCTATAGCAGCAGCATCGGCAACTGCAGTAGCCGTAGTAGTAATAGTAATAGTAGTAGTAGCAGTAGTAGGAGTAGTGATAGTAGTAGAATGAGAAGTTGTAGCAGTTGTTGCAGCAGCAGCAGTAATTGTAGAAGAAGTAGTTGGAGTAGCAATAATAGTAGCAGCAGCAGTTGTAGTAATAGTGGTAGTAATGGTAGTAGTAGTAGTTGTTGTTGTACTAGTAGTAGTAGTAGCAGTAGGAGTGGCAGTAGAAGTCATTGTAATAATAGTAGGAATAGTAGTCATTGTAGTAGTAGTAGTAGTAGTAGGAGGAGGAGGAGGAGCAGTAGTAGTTGTAATAGTAATTGTAGTAGTAATAGTAGTAGTAATAGGAATAGGGGTAGTAGTATTTGTTGTTGTGGTTGTTGCTGTTGTAGTGGTAGAGGGAGGAGTAAGAGTATTAGGAGTAGTAGCAGTTGTTGTAGTAGTAGTAGTAGTAGCTATACAGTAGCAGTAGTAGTGGTAGTAGTTGTTGTTGTAGTAGTAGGAGTTACAGTATTAGGAGTGATAGAAGTTGTAGTCATAGTCGTACTCATAGGTGTAGCTGTAGGAGAAGCAGCAGTAGTAGTAGTGATAGTAAAAGTAGTAGGAGCAGCAGTGGTAGTGGAAGTAGTAGTAGTGGTAGTAGTAGTAGTGATAGTAAAAGTAGTAGGAGTTGTAGTGGTAGTCGAAGTAGTAGTGGTGGTGGTAGTAGTAGTGGTCGCAGTAGTAGTAGGAGTCGGAGGAATAGTAGCAGTAGTAGTACTAGTGGTAGCAGTCGCTGTAGTAGTTGTAGTAGTTGTTGTTGTAGTAGATGGAGGAGTACGAGTATTAGGAGTAGTAGTAGTTGTCGTAGTAGGAGTTGTAGTAGTAGTAGTAGAATTAGCTATAACAGTAGCAATAGTAGTGGCAGCAGTAGCAGTAGTAGTAGTAGTACTAGTACTAGTTCTAGTAGTGCTAGTATAAGTAGTAGTAGTGGCAATCGAAGTAGCAGTAATAGTAGTAGTAGTTGTAGTGGCAGTTCAAGTAGCAGTAGTAGTT
>RXID01014908.1:47500-148498 GCA_005019695.1 Trichopus zeylanicus subsp. travancoricus
CCATAACTACTGCTACAACCACTGTAACTTCAACTATTACTGCGACCACTACTACTACTACTAGAACTACTAGTACTTGGACTACTACTACTAATGTGGCTACTGCTCCAACTATTGCAATTGCCGCCACTATTACAACTACTACTGCTATGATTGCAACTAGTACTACTGCTACTACTTCGGCAACTACAACTATTGCTACTACTACTGCTATGACTACTACTACTACTAACTACTACTACTGCAGCTGCTACGGCTACTGCTTCTGCTACTACTACTACAACTACTACTATTGCTACTATTACTAACCTCCACTACTACTACTTCTACTACTACTACTGCTACTGCTACTACTACTACTACTACAAATGCTACAACAACTACAAGTGCCACTGCTACTACTACTACTACTAATATTACCACTACTACTTTTAGTACTGCTTCTTCTACTAAAGCTACTACCATTGCAGCTTCTACTACTGCTGCTAATATGGCTGACTGTTACTACTACTATTTTTGCCACTATGGCTGCTACTGCTATAGCTACAGCTAGAACTATGACATCTCATAATACTACTAATACTAATGTTACTGCTACTTCTTCCACTACTACTACTACTATTACGACTACTGCTACTACAACTACACCTACTACTACTACTATGTCTACTGCTACTTCTATTACTACTTCTACTACTAGTCTTGCTAATACTGTTACTACTACTACTAATACTACTATTGCTACTACTACTACTTCTTCTACAACTACTACTACTTCTACTACTATAATTGCTACTACTACAACTACTGCTATAACAACTACTACTACAGCTACTTCTACTATTGCTACTACTACTGCTAATACTACTACTACAACTGCTACACTAGCTACTACTACCACTGCTACAATAGCTTCTACTATATAATAACCACTATTACTAACAATAATACTTTTGAAACTGCAACTACTGTAAGAACTATTCCTATTGCTACTACTACTACTATTGCTACTACTACTGCTACTAGTGTTAACAATAATTGTAGTCGTAGTGGTGGTAGTTATCATAGTAGAGGAAGTAGTAGTAGTAACAGATGGAGAATTAATTATAGTAGTAGTAGTATCAGTTGTACTAGTTTTAGTGATTGTAAGAAAAGTAGTCATAGTAGTACTAGTAGTAGAAGTAGTAGTAGTAGTAGTAGTAGTAGTAATAAGTAGTCATAGTTGGAGTAATAGCAATTATAGTACTCATAGTAGTAGTAGTTGTCATTGTTGATGTAATAATAATAGTAGTAGTAGTAGAAGTAGTAGTGGTAATAATAATAATAGTTATTGTAGTAGTACTAGTTGTAGTAGTAGAAGCAGTAGTAGTCATAGCAGTAAGAGCAATAGAAGCAGTAGTAGTACCAATAGCAGTAGCAAGCATTGTAGTAGTACTAGTTGTAGTAGTACTAGTGGTTGCAATAAGTGTAGTATTTGTTGTATCACTAGCAGTAGTAATAGTAGTAGTTGTTGTTGTAGTAGTAGCATTAGTTGCAGAAGTGGTAGTAGTAGTTGCAATAATAGTGGTAGTAGTAGTAGTCACGGCAGTAGTAGTAACAACAGTAGTAGTAGAAGCAGTAATTGTAGCAACAAGAACAGTAGTAGTAGCAGTACTAGTATTGGTAATAGTAGTACTAGTAGTTGCAGTAGTAGTAGGAGTAGCAGTAGTAGTAGTACCAGTTGTAGTATTAGTAGATCTAGTAGAAGTACTAGTAGTAGTTGTAGTAGTTGTAGAAGAAGTAGTATTAGTAGAAGTAGTAGCAGTAGTACTAGTAGTTGTAGTAGTTGAAGCAGCAGTAGTAGTAGCAACTTTAATATTACTAGCAATAGTAGTAGTAGTAGGAGAAGTCGTAAGAGTAGTAGTTCTAGTAGCAGCAACAACAACAGTAGTAGTAGTTGTAGTAGTAGTCATAGTAATAGTTTTAGTAGTAGTAGAAGTAGTTGTAGTAGTAGTAACAGTAGTAGTAGCTAGAGCAGTAGTTGGAATAGTAGCAGTAGTAGTAGTAATAGTTTCAGTAGTTGTAGTAGTAGTAGTAGCAAGAGTAGTAGTAGTAGTAGTAATAGCAGCAGTACCAGCAAAGGCAGTAGTAGTAGTAGTTGTAGTAGCGGTAGTAGCAGTAGTAGCAGTAGTAGTAAAAGGGATAATAGTAGTAGTAGCAGTAGTAGCAGCAGTAGAAGTAGCAGTAGTTGTTTTAGAAGTTGGGGCAGTGGTAGTAGTAGCAATAGTGGCAAGAGTAATAATAGTTGCAGTAGAAGTAGCGACAACAACAATAGTAGCCATAGTCGTGGTAGTTGTCGTAGTAGAATTAGCAGTTGTAGTAACAGAATGAGAATTAATTATAGTAGTAGTAGCAGTTGTAGCAGTAGTAGTTATTGTTGTAATAATAGTAGTAGTAGTAATAATTGTAGAAGTAGTAGTAATAGTGGTAGTAATAGTGGTGGTAGTACTAATAGTCGCAGTAGTAGTAGTAGTAGTAGAAGTAGTAGTAGTAGTTATTATTGCAGTAGTGGTAGTAGTAGTAGTAGTAGTAGTAGTAGTAGTAGTAGTAGTAGTAGTAGCAATAGTGATCGTAGTTGTAGTACTAGTAGCTCTTATAGTAGTACTAGTTATGGTATTAGTAGCAGCTATGGAAGTAGTAGTTGATGTATAAATTGTAGTCATAGCAGTTCAAACAATAGAAGTAGTAGTCGTAGCAGAAGCGACAGTAGGCATTTCACCAGTAGTTGTCGTAGTAGTACTAGTAGTGGCAATAATAGTAGTAGTAGCTATAATAGCAGCAGTAGTAGTAGCAATAGCTGTAGCAATAACCGTAGTGGTATTTGTAGCTATAGCCATAGTAATAGTCGTAGTAGCACAAGTAGTTATAGTTGTAGTAGCAGTAGTTATTTCAGTAGTCGTACTTGCAGCAGCAGTAGTAGTAGGAGAAGTAGAGTACGAACAAAAGCAATCACAGTAGTAGTTGTTGTTGTTGTAGTTGTAGTGGTAGCAGTAGTAATGGTAGTAGTAGGAGGAGGAGTAGTAGTAGTAGTTGCAGTAGTAGTGGTAGTTGTAGAAGTAATAGTAGGACTAATAGTAGGAGTAGGAGTTGGAGTAGTAGCAGTAATCGTAGTTGTAGCAATAGTACTAGTAGTCGTGGAAGCAGTAGTAGTAGTAGTAGTATTAGTAGCAATGGAAGTTGTAGTAGAAGTAGTAGCAGTAGTAGTAGGAGTAGAATTAATAGTGATTGTAGTAGTAGTAGCTGCAGCAGCAGTAGTAATAATAGTAGCGGTGTGGAAGCAGTTGTAGTAGTAATAGTAGTAGTAGTAGTAGTTCAGAAGTAGTAGTAGCATGTGTAGCAGCAATAGTAATAACAGCAGTGGTCTCAGTAGTACTTGTAGTGGCAATAGTAGTAGTAGTAGTAGTAGTAGCTATTGTAGTTGTTGGAGTCGTAGTAGTAGTACAAATAGTACTAGTTGTAGTAGTGGTAGTAGCCATAGCGGTAATTATAGTAGTTGTAGTTGTTGTAAAAGAAGTAGAAGCATAGTAGTAGTATTAGTAGAAGTAGTAGTAGTATTATTAGTAGTTGTAGTGATATAAGTAATAGTAGGAGTAGTAGTAGCTTTAGCAGTAGTTGCAGCAGCAGTTGTAGCTGTAGCATAGTAGTGGTAGTGGTAGTATAGTAGTAGTAGCGGTAGTCGTGGCAATAATAGTGGAAGCAATAGTGGTAGTAGTGGCAGTCGTAGTAGTAGCAACAGCAGCAGTAGTAGCCGTAGTTGTAGTTGTATTAGTCATAGTAGTAATAGAATTAGCAGTAGGAGTAGCAGCAAGAGTAGTAGTAGCAGTAGTAGTGGAGGTGGTCATTGTATTAATAGTAGGAGACGTCATACTAGCACTAGTTTTAAGAGGAATAGGAGCAGGAGTAATAGTTGTAGTAGTAGTATTAGTAGTACTAGTGGTAGTAATAGTAATAGTAGTAGTAGCAGTAGCAGTATCGGGAGTAGTAGCAGTAGCAGCAACAGTAGTAGCATTAGTATTAGCAGTAGTAGTAATAGTAGTAGCAGTAGTATTAGAAGTGATGGTAATAACAGTAGTAGCAGCAGCAGCAGTAGTAGCAGTTGCGACAGTAGTAGTATTAGTTGTAAAATCATCCGTTGCAGTAGTAGTAGTAGTAGTAGCGGTAGTAGTAGTAGTAGCGATAGTAGTACTAGTAGTAGTAGTAATAGTAGTAGTAGTAGTAGTAGTAGCAATAGCAATAGTAAGAGTAGCTGAATTGTGAGCAGCATTGTTGGAAGTAGTAATCATGGTAGTAGTAGTAGCAAGTAGTAGTTGTAGTAATAATGGCAATAGTAATAGTAATAATTGTATTAGTAGTAGTAGTAGCGCTAATAGAAATAGTCATAGCAGTAGCAATTGTAGTCGTAGGATTATCATTAGTAGTAACAATGGTTGTAGTAGTAGTACTAGCAGTAGTAGCGATTGTAGTAGCAGCAGCAGTTGTAGTAATCACAGAATGAGTAGTAGGGGGAGGAGTAGTAGTAGTAATAGTAGTAGTAGTAGTAGTAAGTTGTAGTACTAGTAGCAGTGGTAGTAGTAGTATTGGTAGTAGTTGAAGGAGTAGTAGGAGTAGAAGTAGTAGTAGTAGTAGTACTAGAAGTAGCCATTGAAGCATTTGGAGTAGTAGCCTTAGCAATAGTGGTTGTAGTAGCAGTACTATTATTAGTAGTTGTAGTAGTAGTCGTAGTAGTAGGAGGAGTAGTCGTGGTATTTGCATTTGTAAGTAGCAGTTGTAGTTCTAGTAGTTGTAGCAATAGTAGTAATAGTAGTAGAATTGGCTATAGAGATAATTGTTGTGATATTAGCTATAGTAGGTGTAGTATTAGTAGTAGTAGTAGTAGCAATAGTAGTAGTTGTCGTAGTAGTACTAGTAGCTGTAGTAGTAGTGGTAGTAGTAGTAGTAATAGTAGTAGTTCTTGTTGTAGTAGTAGTGGTAGCAGTTCTGGTTGTTGTAGGAGTAGTAGGAGGTGGAGGAGTAGGAGTAGTAGTAGTAGTAGTTATTTTTGTAGTAGCAGTAGTTGTTGTAGTATTGGTAATAGTAGTGATAGAAGTAGTAGCTGTAGTAATAGTAGAAGTAGTTGTATTAGTAGGAGTAGCAATAGTAGTAGTAGGAGAAATAGTAGCAGTAGTAGTAGGAGTCATAAAGTAGAGTAGTAGGGGTAGTCGTCGAGTAGTAGAAGTAGTGGTAGCAGAAATAGTAGTAGAAGTTGCTATAGAAGTAGTAGTAGTAGTAGTAGTAGTAGGAGTACTACTACTGCTAGTAGTCATAGTTGTTGTGGTAATAGAAGTAATATTAGTTGTAGTAGTTGTAGTAGTAGTAGTATTGGTAGTAGTAGTAAGAGTAGAAGCAGGAGTAATAGTAATTGGGCAGTGGTAGTAGTAGTTGTAGTAGGTGTAGCAGTAATAGTAGGAGTAGGAGTTGGAGTTGGAGTAGTAGTAGCAGAAGTAGCAGCAGTACTAATAGTATTTATCGCAGTAGTAGTAGTCGCAGTAGTAGTAGTAGTAGTAGTGCTAGTAGTTGTAGTAGTTGTAGTAGCCTAGTAGTTTTAGCCATAGTAATGGTAGTAGTCGTAGTAGTTGTAGTTGTAGCAGCAGCAGTAGTAGTATTTGAGGTTGTAACGGTAGTAGTAGTTGCAATAAAAGTTGTAGCAGGAGTAGTAGTAGTAGTAGTAGTAGTGATAGTAATAGTTGTATTAGTAGTAGCAGTAGTAGTAGTAGCAGAAGTAGTAGTTGTAGTAGAAGTAGTGGTAGTAGTAGTGGTAGTAATAGTAGTATAGTAGTAATAGGAGTCGTAGTAATTCTAGTAGCAGAAGTAATAGTAGGTGTAGTTTTAGGAGTAGCAGTTGGTGTATGAGTAGTAGTAGTTGCAATAGCACTACTACTACTAGTAGTAGTAGCAGTAGTACTAGTTGTTTGATGAGGAGGAGTACTAGTAGTAGCAGTAGTGGCAGTAGTAGAAGCAATAGAAGTAGTAGCAGTAGTAGTAGCACTAGTAGCAGTTGTAGTTGTTGTGGAAGTAGTTGTGGAAGTAGTTGTAGTAGTAGTAATACAAATAAGAGCAGCAGTAGTAGTAGTAGTAGTAATAGTAGTAGTAGTAGTAGTAGTTATAGTAGTAATCAGAGTTGGTGTAGGAGTTGGGGTAGTAGTAGGAGCTGTAGTAGTAGTAAAAGTAGTAGTAGGAGTAGTAGTAGCATTAGTAATTAGAGTAGTAGTAGCAGTCAAAGTAGTTGTAGTAGTAGTATTAAAAGCAGTAGAAGAAGTAGCAGTCGTGGCAATTCTAGTAGTTGTAGTAGCAACAGTAGTAGTAGTAGTTGCAGTAGTAATCGCAACAGTAGGAGTATTAGGCGTAGTAGTAGTGGTAGTTGTTGTAATAGTAGTGGAAGAATTAGCAGCAATAGTTGTAGTAATAGCAGCAGCAGTAGTAGTAGTAGTAGTAGTGTTTGTAGTAATAGGTGTAGTAGTAGTAGCATTACTAGTAGCAACTGTAGTAGTAGTTGTAGTTACAGTAGCAGTATTAGCAGTAGTAGTGCTAGTAGTAGTAAAAGTAGAAGTAGTTGTTGCGGTGGTAGTCGTAGTAGTTGTACTAGTAGTAGTAGTAGTAGTAGTAGTAATAGTAGAAGTAGTTGATGTAGAAGTACTAGCAGAAGTTGTAGTGGAAGTAGTAGTAGTAGTAGTAGTAGTAGTAGTAGTAGTAGTAGTAGTAGTAGTAGTAGTCATTGTTATAATTATAGTAGTAGTAGAAGAAGAAGTTGTACTAGTAGTAGTAGTAGTAGCAGTTGTAGCAGTAGCAGCAGTAGCAGTAGTCATTGTTATAATTATAGTAGTAGTAGAAGAAGAAGTTGTACTAGTAGTAGTAGCTATAGCAGCAGTTGCAGTAGCAATAATAGTCATAGCAATAGTGGTAGTAATAACAATAGTAATAGCAGCAGTAGTAGTTGTTGCAGTAGTTGTAGTAGTAGTTGTAGTAATAGTAGTAGAAATACTTGTAGGAATAGTAGTAGTAATATTAGTAGTAGTATTAGTGTTTGTAGTATTAGACGGATTAGTAGTGGTAGTTTTAGTAGCGGTAGTTTTAGTAACAATAGTAGTAGTAGTAGTTGCAGTAGTAGTAGTAGTAGTAGTAGTTGTTGTTGTTGTAGTAGTTCTATTAGTAGTAGTAGCAGTAGTAGTTGTTGTTGTTGTTGTTGTAGTAGTCTTAGTAATAGTTGTGGTAGTAGTAGTAGTAGTACTAGGAGTTATAGCTGTAGTAGCAGCAGCAGTAGTAGTTGCAGTAGCAGCAGTAGTAGTTGTTGTTGTAGCACTATTAGTAGTAGTAGTAGTAGTATTGGAAGTAGTTGTAATAGTAGTAGTAGTTGTTGTCGTTGTTGTAGTAGTAGTAGTAGTATTGGAAGCAGTTGTAATAGTAGTAGTTGTTGTTGTTGTCGTTGTAGTAGTAGTAGTAGTATTGGAAGTAGTTGTAATAGTAGTAGTTGTTGTTGTAGTAGTAGTAGCAGCAGCTGCTATAGCAGTTATTGCAGTAGTAGTAGTAGTAGTACTAGTAATAGCAACAGCAATAGCTGCAGTCGTAGCAACCACAGCAGCAGTAGTAGTATTCATTGTAGTAGTAGTAGTACCAATAGTGGAAGGAGTAGTAGTGTTGGGAGTTGTACTAATTATAATGTAGTAGTAGTCTCAGTAGTAGTAGTAGAAGTTGTAGTAGTAATAGTAGTAGCAGGAGTAGTTGTAGTAGTGGTAGTAGTAGTTAGCAGTAGTTATTGAAGTAGTAGTAGCAGTGTTTGGAGTAGTAGTATTAGTATGAGTAATAGTAGGAGTAGGTGTAGTAGTAGGAGCAATAGTGGCAGTAGGAGTAGGGGTAATTATAGTAGTGGTAGAGTTGTAGTAGTGTTAGTTATTGTTGTGGTTGTTGTTATGGTAGTAGTAGTAGTAGTAGTAGAAGGAGTCGGAGTGGGGTTAGTAGTAGGAGTAGCTATAGGAGTTTGTGCAAGAGTAGGAGTAGTTGTAGGAGTAGTTGTAGGAGAAGTAGTAGTGGTAGTAGTAGCCATTTTTGTCTTAGTAGTAGTAGTACCAGTAGTAGTAGGAGTAGTAGTAGTAGCAATTGTACTAGTAGTCGATGTAATAGTAGTAGTACTAGTAGTAGTAGTAGTAGCAGTTGTAGTTGTAGTAGTAGTAATTGTAGTAGTAGTAGTAGTAGTGGTTGGAGTAGGGGTAGTAGTAGTAATTGAAGTTGTAGAAGCAGAAGGTGTCGAAGTAGGAGTGTTAGTATTAGTAGTTGTAGTAGTAGCAGAAGTTGTAGAAGTAATGTTAGAATTAGTAGTAGTGGTGGTAGGAGTATTGGTAATAACAATTGTACTAGTTGTAGAAGTTGGAGTAGTTGTAGTTGTTGTTGTTGTAGTAGTAATAATTATAGTAGTAATTGTTGTTATTTTCTTAGTAGTAGTGGTAGTAGTGGTGGCAGTAGTAGTTGTAGGAGTTGGAGTAGGAGTAGTAGCATGCGTTGTAGTAGTTGGATTAGGGGTAGTGGTAGTAGTTGGAGTAGCATTAGGAGTAGTAGTAGTGGTAGTTGTAGTAATAGTGTAGTAGTAGTATCAAAAATGGTAGTAGTAGTAGTAGTTGTAGTAGTAGCAGTAGAAACAGTAGTACTAGTAGTTCTAGTAGCACAAGCAGCAACATCAAAAGTAGTAGTAGAAGTAGCCATTGTAGTAATAGTAGTAGTTGTAGCAGTAGTAGTAGTTGGAGTAGTTGCAGTAGCAGTAGGACTAGGAGGAGGAGGAGGAGGAATAGTAGTAGTAGTAGATATAGGAGTAGGGGTCGAGTGATAATAGGAGTTGTTGTAGTAACAATAGTAATAGTAGTTGGAGTAGTAGGAGTAGTAGACACAGTGGCAGTAGCAGCAACAATAGTTGTAGTTGTAGTAATAGTAGTGGTAGTAGTTGTAGTGGAGTGCTAGTATTAGTAGTAGTTATAGTAGTAGTATTAGAAGTAGTAACAGTGGCAGCTGCAATAGCAATAGTAGCAGTAATAGTAGCAATAGTCGTAGTAGTAGTAGTAGTAGTTGCAGCAGCAGTAGTCGTAGTATCCGAAACAGGAGTAGTAGTATTTGGAATAGTAATAGGAGCAGGTGTTGGAGTTGGAATAGTAATAGCAGAATAGCAGTAGTAATAGTAGTATTAGTCACATTACTAGTAGTAGTAGGAGTAGTGGTAGTCGTAATAGTAGCAGTAGTAGGAATAGTAGTAGTAGTAGAGGTAGAATCGGTAGCAGTAGTAGCAATAGTTGTAGTAGCAAAGGTAGTAGTAGTATTAGTAGTAGTACTAGTTGTAGTTGTTGTAGCAGTAGTAGTAGTAGCATAAGTAGTCGAAGTTGTAGAAGTAGTTGTAATAGTAGTAATAGTAATAGTTATTGTAATAGTAGTAGTAATTGGAGTAGTAGTAATTCTAGTAGCAGAAGTAATAGAAATTGTAATTTTCTGAATAGGAGCTGGTGTATCAGTTGTAGTAGCAGTAGTACTAGTAGTAGTCTTAGTAATAGTTGTGGTAGTAGTAGTAATAGTAGTAGTACTAGGAGTTACAGTAGCAGTAGTTGTTGTTGTAGTAGCAACAGTAGTTGCAGTAGTGGCAGTAGTAACAATAGCAACAGCAGCAACAGCAGTAGTAGTAGTTGTTGTAGCAATATTAGTAGTAGTAGTAGTAGTAGTAGTAGTAGAAGTAGTAGTAGTAGTAGTAGTAGTAGTATCACTTGAAGTAGTTGTAATAGTAGTTGAAGTAGTAGTGGTACAAATAGTAGTAGTCGTAGTAGTAGCAGTACAAATAGTAGTAGTAGTAGTAGTAGCTATAGCAGTGGTTGCAGTAGTAGTAGTAGTACTAGAAATAGCAGTAGCAACAGTAGCAGCAGTAGTAGTATTCATAGTAGTATTACTAGCAGCAGTAGTTGAAGGAGGAGTAGTAGTAGTAGCAATTGTACTAATAGTAATGTAGTAGTAGTCTTAGTAGTAGTAGTAGAAGTAGTAGTAGTGGTAGTAGTAGCAGGAATAGTAGTAATAGTGGTAGTAGCTGTATTGGTAGTAGTAGCAGTAGTAGTGGTAGTAGTAGTAGTTGTTGAAGTAGTAGTAGGAGTGTTTGGAGAAGTAGTATTAGTATGAGTAATAGTAGGAGTAAGGGTAGTAGTACGAGAAATAGTGGCAGTAGAAGCAGTCATAATAGTAGTAGTAGTAGTTGTAGTAGTAGTAGTAGTAGTAGTAGTAGTAGTAGTAGAAGGAGTAGGAGTAGGGGTAGTAGTAGGGGTAGCAGTAGGTGTTGGCGCAAGAATAGGAGTAGTTGTAGGTGTAATTGTAGGAGTAGTAGTAGTGGTAGTGGTTGTAGTATTTGTATTAGTAGTATTAGTACCAATAATAGTAGTAGTAGCAATTGTACTAGTAGTCGAAGTAATAGTAGCAGAAGTACTACTACTAGTAGTAGTAGTAACAGTTGTAGTATTGGTAGCAATAATTATAGTAGTAGTAGTAGTGGTGGTGGTAGAAGCAGAAGTTGTCAGAGTAGGAGTAGTAGTAGTAGTAGAAGGAGTAGGAGTGTTAGTATTAGTAGTCGTAGTAGTAGTAGAAGTAGTAGTAGTAGTGTTAGTATTGGTTGTAGTAATAGTAGGAGTACTAGTAGTAGCAATTATACTTACTGTAGAAGTTGGAGAAGAAGTTATTATTGTTGTTGTAGTAGTAGTAATTGTAGTTGTAATTGTTATTATTTTTGTCGTAGTAGTGGTAGTCGTGGTAACAGTAGTGGTAGGCGTAGTAGGTGTTAGAATAGGGGTAGTGGTAGTAGGAGGAGGAGGAGTAGTAGTAGGAGTAGTATTAGGAGTAGTAGTAGCGCTAGTGGTAGGAGTAGTAGGAGTGGTAGTAGTAGGAGAAGTCAGAGTCAGAGTGGGAATAGTAGTAGTTGTAGCAGTAGTAGTAGTATAGTAGTAGCAGCAACCATAGTAGCTGTAGTACAAGTCATAGGAGTAGCAGTAGTAGTAGTAGTGTAGCAATAGTAGCAACAATGGTAGCAGGTGAAGTAGTTGTAGCAGTGGCAGCAGCAGCAGTAGTACTTGTAGTAGTATAGTAGAAGTAGTAGTACTAGTAGCATGAGCAGCAACATCAAAAGTAGTAGAAGAAGTAGCCGTAGTAGTAATAGTAGTAGTTTTAGGAGTAGTGGTAGTTGTAGTAGTTATAGTAGCTGTAGGAGTAGTTGTTGGAGTTGTAGTTGGAGCAGGAGTACTAGTAGGAGTAGTAGTACTAGAAGTAATAGTAGTAGTAGTTGTAGTAGGGGTAGGAGTAGTAGCAATAGTAGTTGTCATAGCACTAGGAGTAGTAGTAGTTGTTGTCATAGCAGGAGTAGTAGTAGTAGTAGTAGTAGGACTAGCAATAGCAAAAGTGGTGGTGGTGTCGTAGTAATAGTAGTAGTAGTAGTAGTAGTAGTAGTAGTAGTAGTAGTAGTAGTAGTAGTAGTAGTAGTAGTCATAGTAGTAGTAGTAGTAGTAGTCGAAGTAGTAGTTGTAGAAGTAGCAGTAGCAATAGTAGTAATAGCAGTAGGAATGGTAGCTGTAGGAGTAGCATTAGCGGCAACTGTAGCAGCAGTAGCAGTAGCTGGAGTAGAAGTGGTGGTGGTATTAGTAGTTGTAGCAGTAGTAGTAGATGAAGTAGTTATCGCAGTTGCAGTAGTATTGGCAGTTGTAGTAGCAGTAGCAGTCATAGCAGTAGCAATAGTAGTTAAAGTAGCTGTAGTAGTAGTAGTAGCAACAACCATAGTAGTAGTTGTTATTGTAGTATTAGATATAGTAGTAGCAGTAGTAGTAGTAATCATAGCAATTACATTAGTGGTAGTTGTTGTAGTAGTAATAGTAGTAATAGTAGTTATAGTAAGTAGTGGTAATGGTAGAAATATTAGTAGAAAGAGCAGAGAGGAAGTGGAGGAGTAGCAGTAGTAGTGGTTGTTGTAGTTGTGTTAGCTGCAACAATTGTAGCAGTAATTGGAGTAGTCATACTAGTAGTTGGAGTATGAGGACTAGCAGTAGCTCTAGTAGTAGTTGTAGGAGTAGGAGTAGTAGTAGTTGTAGCTATAGTAGTAGGCCTAGTAGTCGTAGTAGCAGTAGTAGTTGTTGCATTAGCAATTATAGTTGTAGGAGTAGTATTAGCAGCAGTAGTCGCTGTAGTAGTCATAGCTCTAGTTGTAGTGGTTGCACAATTAGTTGTAGTAGTAGTAGTAGATGTAGCAATAGTAGCAGTTGTTGTAGTAGTAGCAGTAGTAGCAGTAGCAGTAGCAGCAGTAGCAATAGTAGCAGTAGTAGTTATTGTTTTAGTAGTAGTAGCAGCAGCTATAGTAGTAGTTATTGTACTATTAATAGTAGTAGTACTGGTACTAGTACTAGTAATAGCAGTAATAGTTGTAGTGGTAGTAGTTTTCATAGTAATAATAGTAATAGTAGCTGTAGTAAGTAGTAGTAATAGAAGAAATAGTAGTAGTAGTAGTTATAGTAGTAATAGTAGTAGCACTAGTAATTGTAGTTGCAGCATCAGTAGTAGTAGCAGTAGCATTAGTAGTAATATAAGAAGTAGCAGGAGGAGTAGTAGCAGTAGTAGTAGCTGTGGCAGTAGTAGTTGTTGTTGTAGTAGTGACAATAGTCATAGTAGTAGTAGAAGTTGTAGTAGCAGTAGTAGCAGTAGTAGCAGTAGTAGTAGTTGCAGTAGTAGCAGTCATAGCTGTAACAATAGTACTTGGAGTAGTTGGAGTAGTCGGAGTAGCAGTAGTGGCATTATTAGTAGCAATAGCAGTAGCTGTAGTAGTAGGAGTAGTAGTAGCGGTAGTAGCTGTTGTACTAGTAGTAGTCGCAGCAGTAGTAGAAACAGTATCAGCAGCAGGAACAGTAGTAGTAGGAGGAGTAGTGGTACTTGTAATAGTAGGAGTAGTGGGAGTAGTAGTAGGACTAGTAGTAGTAGGAGTAGAAGGAGAAGTAGGAGTAGAAATAGTAGTTGGAGTAGCAGTGATAGTAGTAATATTAGAAGCTGTTGTAGTACTAGTAGTGGAAGTAGCTGTAGTTGTTGTAGTAGTGGTAGTAATAGCAATTATTGTTGTAGTAGTAGTATTAGTTGTATTACTAGTAGCATTAGTAGTGGTAGTAGTTATAGTAGTGGTAGAAGTTGTAGCACTAGTAGTTGTGGCCGTAGTTGTAATGGTAGCTAAAGTAGCATTGGCAGTAGTAGTAGCAGCAATTGTAGAAGTAATATCAATAGTAGTAGCTGTATTAGTAGTAGTTATTATTGTTGTAGTAGGAGCAACTACAGAAGTAGTAATAGTTGTAGCAGCAGTAGTAGTAGTAGGAGGAGTAGAAATAGTAGCACTAGTAGCAATAGTAGTATTGTGATAGTTGTAGCTGTAGTAGCAGCAACAACAACAACAACAATAGGAATAATAGTAGTAGTAGTAGTAGTAGTAGCAGTAGTAGTAGTTGAAGTAATAGTAGAAGGAGTAGGAGTAGGAGTAGTAGTCGGTGTAGTAGTAGTAGTAGTAGTAGATGCCGCATAAGTAGCAATAGAAGTAGTAGTAGTAGAAGTAGTAGAGGTAGTTGTTGTAGCAGAAATAGTGTTAGTAGGTGTAGTATTAGTAGTAGCATTAGTAGTACTAGTACTAGTACTAGTACTAGTACTAGTACTAGTATCGAAAGTAGTGGTAGTAGAAGTAGTGGTATTAGAAACTGTTGCAGAAGTAAATATGGTAGTAGTATTAGGAGGAGGAGGAGTGTTAGGAGTAGTAGTAGGAGGAGGAGGAGTGTTACGAATAGTAGGAGTAGTAGTAGTAGCAATAGTAGTCGTTGTAGTAGTAGTTGCAATAGTGGAAGTCGTAGAAGTATTAGTAGGGGTAGTAGTAGTAGTAGTGATACTAGTAGTAGCATTAGAAGTAGTACTTGTAGTTGTATTAGTGGTAGTTGTAGTATTAGTAGTAGTGGCAGTAGGAGTAGTAGCAACCGCAAGAGTACTAGTAGTGGAAGGGGTGGCGGTGGAAGTAGAAATTATAGTAGTAGTGGTGGTGGTAGGAGTAGTAGTATGAATTGGTGTAGGAGAAGGAGTAGGAGTAGGAGTAGTAGGAGCAGTAGTTGTAGTAGTAGGATTAGTAGTGTAGTAGTAGTATTAATAATAGTAGCAGTACTTGTAGTTCAAGTAGTACCAGTATTAGTAGCATTACTACTACGACTAGTAGTAGTAGCAGCAGCATCATCAAAAGTAGTAGTAGTAGTAACTGTAGTAATAATAGTAGTAGTTATAGAAGTAGTTGTTGTAGGAGTAATTGTAGTGGCAGTAGGAGTTGGAGTAGAAGTTGGAGCAAGAGTAGTTATAAGAGATATAGAAGTAATAGTAGTACTAGAAGGACTAGAAGTAGTTGCAGTAATAGGAGCCGGAGTTGTAGTAGCAGTAGTAGTAGTTATTGTAGTTGTAGTAGTAGTAGCCATAACAGTAGTAGTGGTTGTAGTAGTTGTAGTAGTAGTAGTAGTAGTAGTAGGAGTAGTACTAGCAATAGAAGTAGGGGTAGTAGTAGTAGCTATAGTTGTAGTAGTGGTAGTAGTAATAGTAGTTATAGTAGCAACAGTAGTAGTAGAAGTAGTAGTAGCAGTAGTAGTAGTTCTTGTAGTAGTCGCAATAGGAGTTGGAGTAGGAGGAGTAGTAGGAGTAGTGGTAGTAGTAGTAGTAGTAGTAGTAGCAGTTGTAGCAGTAGTAGTAGCGAAAGTAGTAGTAGTAGTTATCGCAGTAGTAGTTGTTGTAGTAGTAGTAGTGGTAGTAGTAGTAGTAGTAGTAAGAGTAGTAGTAGCTGGAATAGCGGTGGTGGTAGTGGTAGTAGTAGCAATTGTAGCAGTGGTAGTAGCGGAAGTAGTGGTAGTTGTTGTAGTCACAGTAGTTGTAGTAGCAGTACTAGTAGGAGGAGAAGTAGTTGTAGCTGTAGTAGTAGGAGAAGTAGTAGTAGTAGTAGTGATAGTAGTAATAGAAGCAATAGCAAAAGTATTAGTAGTAGCTGTAGTAGTAATAGTAGTGGCAGCAATAGTAGCAATAGTAGCAGTAGTAGCCGCAGTAGCGATAGTAGCGGTGGTAGTGGTAGTTGCAGTAGTAGCAGCAGTAGTAGTTATAGTAGACTAATAGTGGTAGTTGCAGTAGTATTATTAGTAATAGTAGTAGTAGCACTAGTAGTTGTAGTAGTAGTAGTAATGCTAGTAGTAGTAGTAGTAGTAGTAGTAGTAGTAGTAGTAGTCGCAGTAGTGATAGTTATAGTAGTAGTAGTTATTATTGTTGTTGTTGTAGTAGTAGTAGTAGTGATGGTGGTGGTAGTAGTAGTAGCAGAAGTATTAGTATTAGTAGTAGTAGTAGTAGGAGCAGTAATAATAGTACTAGTAGTAGCAGTAGTAGTAGGAGCTGTAACAGGAGTAGTAGTAATAGTAGTAGTTGTAGTAGTAGTTGCAGTTGTAGTTGTAGTAGCAATAGCAGTAGCTGCAGTAGTAGTAGGTGTGGTAGTTGTAGCAGTTGTTGTTGTTGTAGTTGTAGGAGTAGCAACAGAAGTAGAGTAGTAGTCGTTGTAATACTAGTAGTAGTTGTTGTAGTAGTAGTAGTAGTAGTAGTAGTAGTAGTTGTTGTTGTTGTTGTTGTTATTGTTGTTGTTGTAGTAGTAGTAGTAGTAGTAGTAGTAGTAATACTAGTAGTAGTAGCAGTAGTAATGGTAGTAGCAGTGGTATCAGTACTAGTAGTAGTAGTAGTAGTGCTAGTGGTTGTAGAAGCAGTGGCAGAAGTAGTAGTAGTTGCAGCAGAAGTAGTAGTTGTAGTAGTTGTAGTAGTTGTAGTAGTAGTAGTAGTAGTAGCAGTGGTACAAGTAGTAGGAGTGTTAATAGTAGTAGTTGTAGAAGTAGTAGTGGTAGTTGTTGTTGTTGTTGTAGTTGTTGTAATAGCAGTAGTAGTTGTAGTTGTAGTAGCAGTGGTAGCAGTAGCAGCAGCAATAATAGTAGTTGTAGCAGTAGCAGCAGCAGTAGTAGTAGTAGAAATAGTAGTAGGAGTAGTAGGTGCAGTAGTAGTAGAAGTACTAGTAGTATCAATAGTCATAGTTGTCATAATAGAAGTTGGAGTAGTGGTGGTACTAGTAGTCGTAGAAGTAGTAGTAGTTGTTGCAGCCGTAGTAGTAGTAGTTTTAGAAGTTGTAGTAGTAATTGTCATTGTAGTAGTTGGCGTAGTGGTGGTAGTAGTAGTTGTAGCAGCAGTTGTAGCAGTAGTAGTAGTAGTAGCAGAAGTAGTTGTTATATTTGTAGCTGCATTAGTAGTTGTAGTAGTTGTAGTAGTAGAAGTAGTAGCAATAGTAGTAGAAGTAGTAGTAGTAGAAGTAATAGTAATTGGAGTAGTAGTAGCTGTAATAGCCATTGCTTTCGTTGTAGTGGTAGTAACAGGAGTATTTGTTGTACTAGTAGTAGTTGTTGTAGTAGTAGTAGCCATTGTAGTGGTAGTAGTAGCAGCAGTTTTAGTAGTAGTAGTAGCAGCAGTAGTTGTAGTAGTAGGCGGAGTAGTGGTAGTAGTAGTTGTAGTTGTAGTAGTAAGTGTTGTTGTAGTAGTAGAAATAGTAGTAGCTATAGTAGTAGTAGTTGCAATAGGAGTAGGAGTAGTAGTAGGAGTAGTAGTAGAGGTAGTAGCAGCAGCAGTAGTAGTAGTGGTAGTAGTAGTAGAAGTAGCAATAGTAGTGAGAATAGTATGAATAGAAGTAGTAGTAGAACTAGTCGTTGTAGTAGTAGTCGTGGTATAAGTTGTTGTTGCTGTGGTAGTAGTAGTAGTTGTTGGAGTAGTAATAGTAGTAGCAATAGTTGTATTACAAGTAGTTGTTGTAGCTGTGGTAGTATTATTCATAGTAATATTAGTAGTTGTAAGAGTAGTAGTATAATTAGTAGTAGTTGCTGTAGTAGTAGTTTAGTGACAATAGCAGTACTAGTAATAATAGAGGTAGTAGTTGTAGTAGAAGCAATAGTTGTATTAGTAGTACTAGTAGTCATACTAATAGTAGTAGTAGTAGTAGTAGTAGGATTACTAGTAGTGGTGGTAGTAGTAGAAGAAGTAATAGTTGTGGTAATAGGAGGAGGAGAGGTAGTAGTAATAGTTGTTGTTGTTGTAACTGCTGCAGCAGCAACAGTAGAGGTGGTAGTAGTAGTAGTCGTGGAAGTAGTGGTAGTAGTAGTATTAGTGGTAGTAGCTGTAGTAGCAGTAGAAGTAGTAGCTATTGAAGTAGTAGCAGTAGGAGTAGTACTAGAAGGTGTAGGAGGAGGAGTAGTAGTATTAATTGTAGTAGCAGTAGTAGTATGAGTTGAAGTAGTACTAGTAGCAAGAGTAGTAGTAGCAGTAGTAGCTGGCATAGTGGTAGTAATAGTTGGAGAAGTTTTAGTAGTTGTAGTTGTAGCTGCAATAGTAGTAAAAGTAGTAGGAATAGTAGTAATAGCAGTAATAGGAGTTGTTGTTGTAGTAGTAGTAGTAGTAGTAGTAGTAACTATAATAGTCTTTGTTGTAGTAGTAGTAGTATTATTAGCAGTATTTGTAGTACCAATAGTAGTATTTGTAGTAGTAGTAGTAGTAGTGGCAGTAATAGTAGCAGTAGTGGTAGCAATACCAGTAGTAGTAGCAGTAGTAGTAGTAGCAGTAGTAGTTGTAGTAGTAGGTGGAGTAGTAGTAGTAGTAGTTGTTGTTGTTGTTGTAGTATTAGTAGTCGAAGTAGTAGTAGTAAGTGTTGTTGTAGTAGCAGAAGTAGTAATTGCAGTGGTTGTAGTTGTAGCAGTAGGAGTAGTGGTAGTAGTAGTAGTAGAAGTAGTTGCACTAGTAGTAGTAGTACTGGTAGTAGTAGTAGTAGCAACAGGAGTAGTAGCAGTAGCAGTAGGAGTAGTAGTAGAACTAGTAGTAGTAGTAGTACTAGTAGTGGTCGTGGTATAAGTTGTCATTGTTGTGGTAGTAGTAGTAGAACTAGTAGTAGTAGTAGTACTAGTAGTGGTCGTGGTATAAGTTGTCATTGTTGTGGTGGTAGTAGTAGTAGTAGTAGTTGTAGTATTATTCGGAGTAATAGTAGTAGTTGTAGGAGCAGTAGTAGAATTATTAGTAGTTGTTATAGTAGTAGATTTGCGATAGTAGCAGTACTAGTGGTAGTAGATGTAGTAGTAGAAGTAGTAGTTGCAGTAGAAGCAGCAGCTGTAGTAGTAGTACTAGTAGTAGTAGTGCTAGGAGTTGTAGTAGCTATAGTAGTAGTAGCAGAAGTAATAGTTTTGGTAGTAGGAGGAGAAAAGGAAGTAGTTATTGTTGTTATTGTTGTAACCGCAGCAGCAGCAATTGTAGTAGAGGTAGTAGTAGTCATCGTAGTAGTTATTGTTGTTATTGTTGTAACCGCAACAGCAGTAGTTGCAGTAGATGTAGTAGTAGTGGTCGTAGTAATTATTGTTGTTATTGTTGTAACTACAGCAGTAGTAGTGGTAGTAGAGGTAGTAGTAGTGGTTGTAGTAGTTGTAGTAGTAGTAGACATGGTAGCTATAGTACTAGTAGCAGTTATTGTTGTTATTGTTGTAACCGCAGCAGCAGTAGTTGTAGTAGAGGTAGTAGTAGTGGTCGTAGTAGTTATTGTTGTTATTGTTGTAACCGCAAAAGCAGTAGTTGTAGTAGAGGTAGTAGTAGTGGTCGTAGTAGTTGTAGTAGTAGTAGACATAGTAGCTATAGTACTAGTAGCAGTAGGAGTCGTACTGGTAGGCGTAGGAGGAGGAGGAGTAGTAGTAGTAGTATTACCAATAGTAAAAGGTGTGGTAGTAGTAGGAATACTTATAGTAATAGTTGTTTGTTGTAGAAGTAGAAGCAGTAGTAGTAGTAGTTCGAGTTGTAGTAGTCGTAAAAATAGTGGTAGTAGTTGTAGTCATGGTAGTAGTTGTTGTAGGAGTAGAAGTAGTAGCTGTTGCAGTAGTAACAGTAGGAGTAGTAGTTGTAATAGTAGCAGTAGTAGTACTAGACGTAGTAGCACTAGTAGTAGTACTACAAGTTGGAGTAGTACTAGTAGCAAGAGTAGTAGTAGTAGAAGTAGTAGCATGCATTGTAGTGGTAGTAGTTGAAGTTTTAGTAGTTGTAGCAGTAGTAGTAGTAGTAGTAGAAGTAATTGTAAAAGTAGTAATAGCTATAGCAGGAGTTATAGTTGAAGTAGTAGTAGTAGTAGCTATAATAGATGTTATTTTTGTAGTAGTAGTAGTGTTAGTAGTATTTGTGGTACCAGTTGTAGTACTTGTAGTAGTAGTAGTAGTAACAGTAGTAGTAGCAGTAGTGGTAGTAGTACCCGCAGTAGTAGCAGTAGTAGTAGCTGTCGTAGTAGTTGTAGTAGTAGGTGGAGTAGTAGTAGTAGTAGTAGTTATTGTTGTTGTTGTATTAGTAGTCAAAGTAGCAGTAGTAAGTGTTGTCGTAGTAGTAGAGGTAGTAGTAGCAGTAGGAGTAAGAGTAGTAGTAATAGTTGAACTAGGAGTAGTAGTAATAGTTGAACAACTAGTAGTAGTACTAGTGGTCGAGGTTTAAGTTGTAGTAGTAGTAGTAGAAGTAGCAGTAGAAGTAGTAGTAGTAGTAGTAGTAGTAGTAGTTGGAGAAGTTGTAGCAGTAGGGGTATAAGTTGTTGTTGTAGTAGCAGCAGTAGCAGCAGTAGTAGTTGTAGTAGTTGCAGTAGGAGTAGTATTAGTAGTAGTTTTTGTAGCAGTAGTAGTATTATTCGCTGTAATTGTCGTTGTTGTAGGAGTAGTAGTAGAATTAGTAGTAGTAGTTATAGTAGTAGTTTAGTAACAGTAGCAGTACTAGTAGTAGTAGAGGTAGCAGTAAAAGTAGTAGCTGCAGTACAAGCAAAAGTAGTGGTAGTAGTAGTAGTAGTAGTAGTTCTTGTAGTAGTAGTAGTAGCAGTAGTAGTTCTTGTTGTAGTAGTAGTAGTAGTAGTAGTTCTTGTAGTAGTTGTAGTAGTAGTAGTAGTAGTAATTCTTGTAGTAGTAGTAGTTGTAGTAGTAGTTGTTGTTGTTGTTGTAGTAGTAGTAGTATTAGTAGCAGTAGTAATAGTTGTGGTAGTAGGTGGGGGAGTAGTGGTAATAGTAGGAGTTGTTGTTGTAATAGCCGCAACAGCAATAGTAGAAGTGGTAGAAATAGTGGTTCAAGTAGTTGTATTTGTGTTAGTAGTAGTAGAAGTAATTGCAGCAGCAGCTATAGTAGTAGTAGTTGTGGTTGGAGGCGTTTTAGTAGTTGTAATATTAGCAATAGGAGTACTATTTATAGTAATAGAAGTAGTTGTAGGGGTAGTAGTAGTATTGGTAGTAGTGGTTGTACTTGTGGTGTAGTAACAGTAGCAGCGGCAGTAGTAATAGATGTAGTACTAGAAGTAATAGTTACAGTAGTAGCAGCAGAAGCAGTATTAGTTGTAGTAGTAGTAGTAGCAGTAGCAGTAGTAGTAGTTGTGGTTGTAGGTGGAGTAGTAGTAGTTGTATTTGTTGTTTTTCTGGTAGTAGCAGCAGTAGTTGTAGTTGTGGCAGTAGTAGCCGTAGTAGTAGTTGTGGTAGTTGTAGTAGTAGTAGTAGTAGTAGTAGTTTTAGTAGTACTAGCAGGAGTAGTTGTAGTAGCAGTAGGAGTAGTTGTAGTTGTTGTAGAAGTAGTAGTAGAAGACGTAGTAGCATTAGTAGCAGTTGTATTAGTTGAAGTAGTAGTAGTAGCAATTGTAGTAGTAGTAGTAGTGGCAAGAGGAGTAGCAGTTGTTGCAGGAGAAGTTTTATTCATTGTAGTACTAGCGGTAGTAGTAGTAGTAGTAGAAATAGTAGTATTTGTATTAATAGGAGCAGTAGGAGTAGGAGTACTAGTAGTTGGTCTAATAGTTGTTGTAGTAGTAGTAGTTGTTGTTGTTGTTGTTGTTGTTGTTGTAGTGGTAGTAGTAGCAGTAGCAGCAGTAGTTGTATTAGTCGGTGGAGGAGTGCAATTAGTAGTAGTAGTAGTAGTAGTATCTTTAATAGTCATTGCTGTAGTAGCAGTTGTAGTAGCAATAGTAGTTCTAATTCTAATAGTAGAAGGAGCAATAGTATTATTAGTAGCAGAAGTAGTAGTAGTAGCAGCAGTAGTTATTGTAATACAAGGTGGAGTAGTAGTTGTTGTTGTTGTTGTTGTAGTAGTAGTAGTAGTAGTAGTAGTCGTAGTAGTAGTAGTAAGTGTTGTAGATGGAGTAGTAGTAGAACCTGTAGTAGTAGTAACAGTAGGGGTCATAGTTGTAGCAGTAGGAGTAGTAGTAGTTGGAGGAGTGGTAGTAGTAGTAGAAGTAGTAGTGCTAGTAGTAGTAGTGGTGGTGGTGGTGGTGGTGGTAGAAGTTATTGTTGTAGGTGTAGTAGTAGTAGTAGTACTCAGAGTAGTTGTAGTAGAAATAGGAGGAAGAGTAGTAGTAGTAGTTGTAGTAGTAGCATTATTTGTAGTAATAGTAGTTGTGGTAGGAGTAGTCATAGTATTAGTAGCAGTAGTTTGTGTAGTTGTATAGTAACTGTAGCAGTAGTAGTAGTAGTAAAGGTAGTAGAAGAAGTAGTAGAAGAACTAGTAGTTGCCATAATGGTAGTATTAGCAATAGTACTAGCAATAGTATTAGCAGTTGTTGAAGTAGTTGTAGTAGTATTAGTAGGTGTAGTCGTAGTAGTTGTAGCAATTGTTGTAGTTGTAGTAGTACTAGCAGTAGCAGTAATAGGAGTAATATAAGTTGGGGTAGTTGCACCCGTTGCAGTCAAGGTAATTGGAGTAGTAGTAGTAGCGGTAGTAGCAGCAATAGTAGTTGTTGTAAAAGTAGTGGTAGTAATAATAGCAGAGGTAGCAGTAGTAGCAGCAGTTGCGGTAGTAGGATAAGTAGTATTAGAAGTAGTAGTAGTAGTAGTAGTAGTAGTAGTAGTAGTAGTAGTAGTTGGAGAAGTTGTAGTAGTAGGGGTATAAGTTGTCGTCGTTGCAGCAGCAGTAGCAGTAGTATTAGTAGTAGTAGCAGTAGGAGTAGTATTAGTAGTAGTTGTTGTAGCAATAGTAGTATTATTCGCAGTAATAGTAGTTGTTGTAGGAGTAGTAGTAGAATTAGTAGTAGTTGTTGTAGTAGTAGTTTAGTAACAGTAGAATTATGAGTAGTAGTAGAGGTAGCAGTAGAAGTAGTAGTTGCAGTACAAGCAAAAGTAGTAGTAGTAGTAGTAGTCGTAGTTGTTGTAGTAATAGTAGCAGTAGTAATAGTTGTCGTAGTAGGAGGGGGAGTAGTGGTAGTAGTAGTTGTGGTTTTGGTAACAGCAGTAGTTGTAGCAGAAGTGGTAGTTGTAGTTGTTGAAGTAGTTGTTGTAGTAGTAGTAGTAGGACTAACTGCAGTAGTAGTAGTAGAAGTAATCGCAGCAATAGCTATAGTAGTGGTGGCAATAGTAGTAGTAGTAGTAGAAGACGTTTTAGTAGTTGTAATATTAGCAGTAGTAGTATTATTTATAGTAATAGAAGTAGTTGTTGGGGTAGCAGCAGTAGTAGTAGAGGTAGTACTAGAATTAGTAGTTGCAGTAGTTGCAACGGAAGCAGTTGTAGTTGCAGTACTTGTTCTATTAGTAGTAGTAGTAGAAGTAGTAGTAGTTGTGGTTGTGGGTGGAGGAGTAGTAGTTGTATTTGTTGTTGTTCTTGTAGCAGCAGCAGCAATTGAAGTCATGGCAGTGGTAGCAGTAGTAGTAGTTAGTTGTGGTAGTTGTAGTAGTAGTAGAAGTAGTAGTTTTAGCAGTAGTTGCAAGAGTAGTAGTAGTAGCAGTAGGAGTAGTTGTTGTTGTTGTAGCAGTACTAGTAGTAGAAGTAGTAGCATTAGTAGTAGTAGCAATTGTAGTAGTAGCAGTAGTAGTAGCAGGAGTAGTCGTAGTTGTTGTAGGAGAAGTTGTATTAGTCGTAGTACTAGCAGTAGTAGTAGTAGTAGTAGTAGTAGTAATAGTAGTACTAGCATTAAAAGGAGCAGTAGTAGTAGGAGTACTAGTAGTTGGTCTAATAGCTGTTGTTGTAGTAGTAGTTGTAATTGTAGTAGTAGTAGAAAAAGTAGTAGTAGCAGTAGCAGCAGTAGTTGTATTAGTAGGTGGAGGAGTGCAATTACTAGTAGTAGTAGTAGCTTTAATAGTCGTTGTTGTAGTAGCAGTTGTAGTAGTAGTAGTAGTAGTTCTAGTAGTAGTATTGTTAGTAGCTGAAGAAGTAGTAGTAGTAGTAGTTATTGTAAAACAAAGTGGAGTAGTAGTAGTAATAGTAGTAGTTGTTGTTGTTGTTGTTGCTGTTGTCGCAGCAGTAGATGTAGTAGTAGTAGTAGTAGTAGTAGTAACTGTAGGGGTCATAGCAGTAGCAGTAGGAGTAGTAGTAGCAGTAGTAGGAGTAGTAGTAGTAGTAGTGGTGGTGGTGGTGGTGGTAGTAGAGGTTGATGTTGTAGGTGTAGTAGTAGTCGTAGTATTGGGAGTAGCTGTAGTAGTAGCAGTAGGAGTAGTAGTAGTAATAGTAGTTGGAGTAGTAGTATTATTTGTAGTAATAGTAGTTGTGGTTGGAGTAGTCATAGTATTAGTAGCAGTAGCTTGTGTAGTTGTGTAGTAACAGTAGCAATAGTAATAGTAGTAGAGGTAGTAGAAGAAGTAGTAGTTGCAGTAATGGTAGTAGTAGCAATAGTACAAGTAATAGTATTAGTAGTTATTGCTGAAGTAGTTGTAGTAGTATTGGCAGGTGTAGTCGTAGTAGTTTTAGCAATTGTTGTAGTAGTAGTAGTAGTAGAAGTAGTAGGAGTGTAATAGTAGCCGTAATAGTAATCATAGTAGTTGTTGTAGCAGTAGTAGCAGTAGTAGTAACAGGAGTAGTAGAAGTTGGAGTAGTAGCACTTGTTTCAATCGTAGTAATAGATGTAGTAGTAGTGACAGTAGTAGCAGCTGTAGTAGTTGTTATAAAAGTAGTGGTAGTAATAATAGCAGAGGTAGCAGTAGTAATAGCAGCATTAGTAATAGTATTAGTAGTAGTAGTAGCAATATTAGCAGTAATAGTAGCAGCAGTAATAGCGGTAGTAGGATAAGTAGTATTAGTAGTAGTAGTAGCTATGGTGGTGGTGGTGGTGGTAGTAGTAGTAGTAGTAGTATTTGTAGTAGTTGTAATAGTATTAGTTTTAGTAGGAGTAACAGTAGTAGTAGTAGTAGTAGTAATAGTAGGAGCAACAGCAGCAGTAGTTGTAGTTTTAGTAGGTGTAGTAGTAGTTGTAGCAATGGTAGTAGTAGTTGGAGTAGCAGCAGTAGCAGTAGGAGTAGGAGTAGTAGTTGTAGTAGCAATGGTAGTTGTAGCAGTAGCAATAAAAGTAGCAGTAGTTGTACAGGTAATACTTTTAGTAGCAGCAGCAGTAGAAGCAAGTTTAGAAATATGAGTAGTAGTAATAGCAACAATAGTAGTAGTAGAATTTGTGGTAGTAGTAGTAATAGTAGTTTTAGTAGTTGAAGAAGTTGTAGTTGTAGTTGTAATTGTAGTAGGTGTTGCAGTAGTAGTAGTAGTAGTAGCACTTGTTGTCAAAGTAGCAGTAGTAGTGGTAATATTTGCAAGAGTAGTAGTAGTAGTTGAAGTACTATTTGCAATAGTTGCATTACTAGAAGTAGTGGTGGTTGTACCAGTAATAGTAGCAATAAAAATAGTAGGAGCATTTGTTGCAATAGTAGCAGTACTTGTAGTAGTACAATTTATACTAGTAGCAATTGTAGTAATAGTAGCAGCTGTTGTAGCAGTATTCGTTGAAGGAGTAGTATTAGTTGTAGTAGTAATAGCAATAGTTGTAAAAGTTATAGTAGTAGCAATAGTAGCAGTAGTAATAGTAGTACTAATAGTAACAGTAGTAGCACTAGCTGTAGTAGTTATAGTAGTTGTAGTAGTAGTAGCACTTGCAATAGTAGTTGTAGTAGTAGTTGTTGTAGTAGTAATAGCTCTAGCAGCAGTAGTAGTACTAGCAGTAGTTGTAATAGGAGTAGCAGAAGTAGGAGTTGCAAAAGTAGTTGTAGGAGTAGCAATGGAAGCAGTAGCAATAGTAGTAGTAGTAGCTATTGTAGGAGTAGTAGTATTAGTAGCTATTGTAGGAGGAGGAGGAGTAGTAGTAGTGGTAGTAGTAATAAAAGTAGTAGTTATTGTAGTAGTAGCAGTTGTAGGAGTAGTCGCAGCAGTTGTACTAGCATTTATGGTTATTGGATTAGTAGTAGTAGTAGTACTAGGACTAGGAATAGAGATAGTATTAGTAGTAGTAGCATCCGTAGTTGTAGTCAGAGTAGCGGTAGTAGTAGGTGTAATAGTTGTAGTAGAAGTAGTAGCAATAATAGTTGTAGTTGTAGTAGTAGTAGAAGTAGATGTAATAGTAATCGTTGTAGTAGTAGTAGTACTAGTAGTAGTTGTTGTTGCTGTATTAGCAGTAGCAGAAGTAGTAGTAATAGTCATAGTCGTAGTAGTAGTAATAGTAGTGGTATTAGTAGTAGCACTAGCAACAATAGTAGCAGCAGCAGCAGTAGAAGTAGTAGTAGAAGTAGCTGCAGTAGCAACAGTAGCAGCAGTAGTAGTTATTGTTTTAGTACTGGTAGAGGCATTCGCAGTCATAGTAGTAGTACTAGTAGTAGCAGTAGTAGAAGTAGATGTAACAGTATGGGTGATACTACTAATTGTAGTAGCAGTAGTAGTAGCAATAGTACTGGGAATAGTTGTAGTAGTAGAAGTAGGAGTAGTAGTCGCAGTAGTAGTAGTTAGAGTAGTAGTATTATTTAAAGTAATAGTAGTAGTTGTAGGAGTAGTCATAGTGTTAATTGTAGTAGTTCTAGTAGTTTTGTAATAATAGTAGCAACAGTAGTAGTAGTAGAGGTAGTTGAAGTAGTAGTTGTAGTAATGGCAATAGTAGCAGTTGTAGTAGTTGTATCAATTGTTGTAATAGCATTAATAGTAGTAGTAGGAGTGTAATATTAGCGGTAATAGTAGTAATAATAGTAGTAGTAGTAGTATTACTAATAGTAGGAGCAGCTGGAGTAATAGTAGTTTTAGTAGGTGTAGCAGCAGTTGTAGCAATAATAGTAGTAGTAGTCGTAGTAGTAGTAGTAGTAATAGTAGTAGCAGAAGCAGTAGAAGCAGCAGTAGCAGTACAGGCAATAGTAGTAGTAGTAGTAGCAGTAGCAGCAGGTGAACTAATATGAGTAGTAATAGTAGTAGCAACAGTAGTAATAGTAGTTTCAGTAGTTGTTGAAGAAGTTGTAGTAGTAGTTGTAATTGTAGTAGGTGTAGCAGTAGCAGTAGTAGCGGTAGTACTATGTTGTGGGAGCAACTGTAGCAGCAGAAGTTGCTGCAATAATAGTAATAGTAATATTTGCAAGAGCAGTAGTAATTGTAGAAGTAGTAGTAGCAATAGTTGCAATACTAGAAGAAGTAGTGGTGATACAAGTAATAATAGCAGTATTAGTAGTAGTAAAAATAGTAGTAGCAGTTGTAGCAGCAGCAGTAGTAGTTCTAGTTGTAAAATTTATAGTAGTAGCAGTAGTAGTAATAGTAGCAGTTATTGTAGCAGTAGTAACAGTCGTAGCAGTAGCAGTAGTAGTAATAATAGTTGTTGTAACAGCGGTATCCGTTGAAGGAGTAGTATTAGTTGTGGTCTTACGCGCCCCCACGTAGAACGAACGGCCGGTTGCGGCGGATTAACTCTGCATGGAAATTAATGCGGAACGCGAAGAGAATAAGGAGAAAGGTATCGAGGAACTCACACATAACTCTGCGCTTCGCGTAAAACTTAGCCGATCGATCGATGCTTCTTATTATGATATACCTCCCATTTTATAGGGAGAATTTACACCCGGCAGATGCGATAAGATCGCATCTGCTTTTACAAAAGCAGCTTTGCTAAAAGCTTCTTTACAAAAGCTAAAGCTGTCTGGCAGCTTTAGTAAAAGCTACTTTACTTTACAAAAGCCTCTTTTATAAAGTGGCTTTACCAAAAGCTACTTTACTAAAGTAAAGTTACTTTACACCTAAGCCACGGCTTCTGCTGGACTGGGCCGGGCCGAATATTGGACTGGACTGGTCTGAGCAATCTTGGGCTTTCTGGGCTAGTTATCAGTTGGGCCGGACTTTACTCCCCACCACGCTTCTGTTATTGAGTTGGCTGAAAGGCACTCGTTTGCTGAGTCGAGCTAAGAGTCAGACGAACCGCTCGGTTGAGTTGCTCATCAATCTGCTGAATCGTCGGGTACCATTGGACCCAGAATTTGTTAGTCTTCTGTAGTCGCAGGCACTCCTTTGTTTTTGTAGAGTGCATCTCCTGGAGTTGAATTAGTGCTGCTAGGGCTTCGTGGGCAGCATGCTGCTCCAGTTGTTTGATGTCCCTGGTGATAGAGTCTTGGACCTCGGGTGGTAGTGGTTGACTTCTGAGGAGTTGTAGGAGTTGTTCATATCACACCACGTTCCTAGTAGGGTCACTAGTTGGTTTTGCGCCATCAGATGAGATGCTGCTTGGACCTCCTGTAGAGCCAGTGCTGTAAGATGGAGTTGTTCCTGTTTTTCTTCTGTCGGCCATCCTGCAAAAACAACACTGTTAATTAATCTAGAAAGTGCATCCGCCAGCTGGTTGTTGTTCTCGTCAATGTGCTCGAACTGGATTGCCACTCCCGTCCCCGTGATGTAGTCAGTAAAAGCCATCCATCTGACTCGGGATGGTTTGTTGTTTGAGGACATGTTGAAAAAACTAATAATTGCCTGGCAATCTGTTCTGATGAGTAATTCCGCTCTGTCGAGATAGTAAATTTTTAATGACAATTTTTAATGACAGCGTGGATCTCGGCGTCAATGGCAGACTTTGGTGGGTTGAACTTGCCACTGGCATAAGCACAGACCTTCTCTGTCGACCTTGGGTCATATTTTTGCAACTTCCACTTGCAGATACCTCCCCAGCCTTCCATACAACCATCAGCCTCAAGAATTAAGTAACTCCCTTCCGGTGGAATATCAAGATCTGGCAGGTTCTTGACAAGGCCTTTTATCTGCTTCACAAGATTCCAATCCTGTGAATTCCATCTCTTCTCACCTGCTGGGCTTGTTTTGGAATATAGAGGTCCCAGTAATTTTCCAAGATTTGGAATATAATTGCGGGCGTAATTAAGAATTCCTAACCATGATTTCAGCCCTTTCGTTGTTGTAAGGTCCCATTCCTGAAAATCAGCAATTTTCTTCACTATATGAGGTTGAAGCTTTATCTTCCGGCTCCCAATGATCGCTCCCAGAAACTCCACCTCAGAAACGGCTACCTTCATCTTTGTAGGACTCAATATTAGCCAATTATCTTCACAAATCTGCAATATGATCTTCAAATGCTCCGCATGCTGCTCTTTGTCTTCTGAGAAGACTAAAATATCGTCAATATAAACAGCGATAAATTGTTCTGTACCTCGGAAGCATTGGTCCATTTTTCGCTGAAACACAGCTGGCGCATTCTTCAATCCAAAGGGCATGACCAGCCATTCATACAGCCCTTCTGGTACCCAGAAAGCGGTCCACTCTATTGAGTTGGAGTGCATTGCCACCTGATGAAACCCGCTTTTGAGATCAAACTTTGAATAAATTTGGCTAGTGCTTACCCGTCTGAGGATAGTGTTTATCGCCGGGAGACTGTATTGGTCTTTGTTTGTATGGTCATTCAGCCTTTTATAGTTAAAGACCATTCATTCTTTTCCTTTGATCTCCTGCCCGGTTTTTGTGTCGATGCTCGTCCCTGAGTTGACGATTATTGCAGTTGTTCGGTGCCGGCTCTGACTGGGCCTTATTACTCCAATGTCAAGTAGGGCCGGCACATGTCTCCTAAATGTATCATGCAATTGAGGAGTAACATGTTTCAAAGGCTTATCTGTAATGGTGAACTCTGGATTTTTTATGTCCAGTTGACATACTACTTGATTCTTTAACCAGTGCCTCAAAGGGTTGTCGCCGATATACCCTGCTTCCTTGAGTCTCCTTAATAATGGGTCAAATTTTGTCAGGAAGGATTCTCTGCCCTTCTCTTGATTGTAGAACACCAATTCTTTGATGCCGATGTATTCTTCTTCGTCAAGATCCAGCTCCTCCAATGCTGCTGCTACTGCGGCTATAGGAGTAGTATTAATGGTAGTCAAATGTTTGTAAAAAGTGACTACACTACTTTCAATCCTTACTCCTCCTTGCATAGCACGTATGAAATTGCATGCAATAATCATCTGGATGCCATCTCCAAGCTCCATCCGAAAACTGTAAGTGTAGGGAATACGAAAGATGTTGTCTCCAATGTACATTCTCCCTTGCTTTAGCTTCTTATCTGCTGTCTGTCTTGAATTAATACTGCTGAAATGGACAGTAAAGCAGTTTGTCTCCACAGCTTCCTTTGGAACAGAGGCTTCGTCTACGCAGCATGTGGTTGCACCCGTATCCAATATTGCTCTGATTTGGAATCGGGGTACTCCAGGAATCTCCAAATCTACCTGCATGTTATATAACATGTTCCTTACCATCTTCGGGCCTGATTGCTGCTACAACTCTCTTTGCCCTGTTGTAGCGGCTTTGAGAATGCTTTCTTGGACTAGTACATTTGCATCTTCCTCCTGGATACTCAGTCCTTTTCCTTTTGCCCTTATGGTATCAGCAACTACAAGTTCTTCTTGGTCCAACTTGAGCTCCTTCTCTTGCTCCCGCTCTCGTACCCTTGCCTTGTAATGCTCCACTTCCTCCTTCAGGCACTTTATTTCTCCATCACACTAGGAGATGTAGTATTATTGCTCCTGAATCAGTTGTTATGGGAAGAATGGTGCTGGTGCAGCAGGTGCTACTAGTACCTGTATTTTGAAATAATACGGACCACAGAGATTACATGCTGTTACCTTGCAATTCTCACAATGGATTCGTGCCCTTTGTAATGATTTGTTTCTACAGCATGAGCAACTCTCATACTGAGGGTGCACCAACTCATTGTGTTGCCAGGCATGCAAGCAACTCATTTGCTCTTCTGGCAGCTTTATATGGGGTTGATATCCTCCTTCAATCTCCCCTAGCATGTAAATTGCTTCTCCTTGGATCTCCGCTTGGAGTGCTTGTACTGGCTCCCCATCTTCACCTTCGGAGACACTGAAAATCGCATGTCTTTGTGCTTCACCCTCCTGAACTGATAAGACATCATAGTCCTCAGGAATGGTTAATTGCTCAAAAATGGCCATTCTCCTAACATTTCTTTTATCATTCGGACAATCCCTTGCAAAGTGCCCTTCCTGGACATAGAGGAAGCATTTACACTTCCTATTGCGCACTAGATTCTTTCGCTTTTCAATTCTGATATGGGTTTCGTGCGGCTTACCTCTGTAACTCATTGACTTTCTCAACCCATACCTCTTTTCCTTCTTGTAATAGCCAGGTATAGGGATCTGGCTACAGAACGAGAGGTCTTTCAAGGATCTTTTGAAGGCGGCGTCCTTACACTCTGCTTCCAGGAATTTGTAATCAAATAATATCCTGGGCAGGACTCCAACTTGAACTCCTAAATATCTCTGGTTGAACGATTCCTTCATCCGCCTTCCTAGTTCTGCAGGCATTTTCAACCAAAATTTTTCAGAGAGTTCAGTACCTGTATAGAGTCACCCTGTCTTGGCTAACAGCCTCATGTAGTCATTCATATATTTGACAATGTTTTTGACATTGTCACAAGACAGTCGCTCCAGGTCTCTATACGCCTCGTCTTGTATAGCAATGGATCCGGTAGTGGGGTCTTCCAGGGTAAAGACTCCCCTCATCTGGGATAAGATGTTCTGCGTACCTTCTCTCCCTTCCCCTGTTGCAAGTAGTCCCTGATACTCCTCCCCATACTGCATTCTCTATTGGATCCACGTACGTTTCTCCACCTCGCCCAGTAAGTTCTCCATGTAGTCAAGCTTGTCTCTGGTGTCTGTAAACCCCGTGCCTGACACATGGTTTCTTGTGATGGACTCCCACCTGGCAAAAACATCATCAAATAATCCCAGCTGCTCCGGGATGACAATAGGAGCTCCTCCTGTTTGCTGAGCTAAGCGCAAATTCCACATTTCGTTGTTTGTTGCCCTTTTGAATGTTCCCCTTTCATGACTTCGGAATGTTGGGTCTTGCCTGGATGACGAGGGGGTTGCTGCTGCAGGAGGGTAGCTTGGGGGTCCCATCGAAGTGTCTTCGGGCGGTCGATATGGTGAAGTCCGATTGTAGGAGTAGTGGCAATAGTATTAGCAATAGCAGTAGTAGCAGTAGAAGTATTAGCACTAGCAGTAGTAGTTGTAGTATAACAGGAGTAGTAGCAGTAGCTGTAGCAATAGTAGTAGTAGTACTAGCAGTAGTTGTAGTAGTAGTAGTAGCAGTAGGAGAGACAGTAGTAGGAGTTGGCAAGGTACTAGTAGCAATAGTTGTAGCAGTGGAAGCAGTAACAATAGTAGTTGTAGTAGCTATTGTAGGAGTTATAATAGTTGTAGTAGTTGTTGTTATAGTAGTAATAGTAGTAGTAGTTGTAGCAGTAGTTGTTGTAGGTGTAGTCGCAGTAGTTGTAGTAGCATTTATCATAGTTGGATTAGTAGGTGTAGCAGTAGTAATAGGTGTAGTAGTTGTAGTGGTAGTAGTGGCAATAATAGTCGTAGTTGTAGTAGTTGTAGTAGTTGTAGAAGTAATAGTAATAGTTGTCGTAGTAGTAGTAGTAGTAGTAGTAGTAGTAGTAGTAGTAGTAGAAGAAGAAGAAGAAGAAGTAGTAGTAGTAATAGTCGTAGTTGTACGCATAGTCGTAGTTGTGGTATTAGTAGTAGCAGTAGCAATAATAGCAACGGCCGCAGCAGTAGCAGTAGTTGTAGAAGCAATAGTAAAAGTAGCTGCAGCAGCAACAATAGTAGTAGTAGTTATTGTTTTAGTAGTACTAGTAGAAGTAGAACCATTAGTAGAAGTAGAAGTAATAGTATAAGTGGTACTACTAATTGCAGTAGAAGTCGTAGTAGCGAAAGTACTGGGAGTAGTTGTAGTAGTAGTAGTAGCAGTAGTTGCAGTAGTAGAATTATTTGTAGCAATAGTAGTAGTTGTAGGAGTAGTCATAGTATTAGTAGCAGCAATTGTAGTAGTTGTGTAGCAATAGTAGCAACAGTAGTAATAGTAGTAGAGGTAGTTGAAGAAGTAGTAGTTGTAATATTAGCAGAATTTGTTGAAGTAGTTGTAGTAGTATTAGCAAGAGTAGTCATAGTTGTTGTAGTGATTATTGTAGCAGTAGTAGTAGCACTAGGAGTGTAATAGTAGCAGTAATAGTAGTAATTATAGTAGTAGTAGTAGCAGCAGTAATAGTAGAAGTAGTAGTAATTATAGTTGCAGTAGCAGCAGTATCCGTTGAATGGGTAATATTATTATTAGTAGTAGTAGTAGGTGTAAGAGTTATACTAGTAGCAATAGTAGGAGTAGTAGCAGTTGTATCAGTAGTTGCAATAGTAGGAGTAGCAGTAGTAGCACTAGTGGTAGTAGTTGTAGTAGTAGTTGCACTAGCAGTAGTAGCTACAGTGGCATTAGCAGTAGTAGTTGTTGTTGTAGTAGTAGTAGAAGTAGCTCTGGCAGTAGCAGTAGTACTAACAGTAGTTGTAGTAGTAGTAGTAGCAGTAGGAAAAGCAGTTGTAGGAGTTGCAGTAGTACTAGTAGCAATAGCTGTAGTAGTGGCAGTAGTAGCAATAGTAGTAGTAGTAGCTATTTTAGGAGTCGAAGTAATAGTAGTAGTAGTACTAGTAATAGTAGTAAAAGTAGTAGTTATTATTGTGGTAGCGGTTTTAGGAGTAGTTGCAGCAGTTGTACTATCATTTATCGTAGTTGTATTAGTAGTAGTAGTAGTACTAGGGCTAGGAATAGAGATAGAATTAGTAATAGTAACATCCATTGTGGTAGTAGGAGTAGAAGTAGTAGTAGGTGTAGTAGTTGTAGTTGTAGTAGTAGCAATAATAGTTATAGTTGTTGTAGCAGAAGAAGTAGAAGTAACAGTAATAGTTGTAGTAGTTGTCGCAGTAGTAGTAGTAGTAATAGTAGTAGTAGTAGTATTACTAGTAGTTGTTGTTGTTATTGTGGTAGTAGTATTAGAAGTAGTAGTAATAGTCATAGTTGTAGTAGTAGTAGTAGTGGTGGTTGTATTAGTAGCAGCAATAGCAACAATAGCAGCGACAGCAGTAGCAGCAGTAGCAGTAGTAGTTTTTGTTTTAGTAGTAGTAGTGGCATTCGCGGTCATAGTAGTGTAGTAGTAGCGATAGGAGTAGAGGTTGAAGTAATAGTATGAGTGGTACTACTAATTGTAGTAGCAGTAGTAGTAGCAATAATAGTAGTAATAGTAGTTGAAGTAGCAGTTGTGGTAGTAGTAATAGTAGTAGTAGTTGTTGTTGTTGTTGTTGTTGTAGTAGTAGTAGTAGTAGTAGTAGTCACAGGATTAGTAGTAGTAATAGTAGTAGTAGTAGTAGTCATAGGATTAGTAGTAGTAGTAGTCGTAGGATTAGTAATAGTAGTAGTAGTAGTAGTAGTGGTAGTTGCAGTAGAAGAAGTTGTAATACTGGTAACAGTAGCAGTAGTAGTGGGCGTTGGAGTAGAAGTAGAAGTATAAGTAGTAGTAGTAGAGTAGTAGTAGGAGTAGCAGCAGTAGAAGGAGTTGGATTAGTTGTAGGACTAGTTGGAGTAGTGGTAGTAGTAGGAGTAGCAGGAGTTGTAATAGGAGTAGGAGTAGAGGTGGAAATAGTAGTAGTAGTAATAGCAGCAGCTGTAGCAACAACAGCAGCAGTAGCTATAGTAGTATTACTAGCAGTAGGAATGGTATTTCTATTATTAGGAGTAGAAGGAGTAGTAGTAGGAGCAGTAGTGGTTGTAGTAGTGGTAGTAGTAGTAGCAGTAGTGGTAATAGTAGCAGTAGATGTTAGAGTAGCAGTAGTAGCAGTAGTAGTAGTAGCAGCAATAATAGCAGCTACAACTGCAGTAGCGGTAGTAGTAGAAGTAGATTTAGTAGTAGTAGTAGTAGCGGAAGTGCTAGCTGTTGTAGTTGTAGTATTAGTAGTAGTTGTTGTTGTAGTAGTAGTAGTAGTAGTAGTAGTAGGTGTAGGAGTGCTAGTAGTAGCAGTTGTACTAGTAGAATAGTAGTTATATTAGTAGTAGTAGTGGTAGTAGGAGTAGGGGTAACTGTGGTAGTAGTAGAAGTAAGAGTGGTAGTAGTAGTTGCAGTAGTAGGAGTAGGAGTGGGAGTAGTGGTAGCAATAGTAGGATTTGTAGCACTAGTTGTTGTAGTAGCAGAAGTAGTTGCAGTAGTAGGTGGAGTAGTAGTTGCAATAGAAGGAGTACGAGTAGTAGTAGTAGTAGCTGCTGCAATAGCAGCCGTAGTAGTAGTACTAGAAGTTGTAGTTGTAGTAGTTTTAGTAGTAGTTCTAGCAGCAGAAGTAGTAGTAGTAGTAGTAGTAGTAGTAGTAGTAATAATAGTGGTAGTATTGGTAGGAATACTGATAGTAGCAGTTGTACTAGTAGAATGGTTGTTTGTTGTTGTAGTAGTAGTAGTAGGAGTAGTAGTAGTAGTAGTCGTAGTAGTAGTAGTTGTAGTTGTTTTTGTAGTGTAATAGTGGTAGTGTTAGAAGTTGTAGTTGTAGTATTAGTAGTAGTTGTAGTAGTAGTAGCAGTAGTAGCAGTAGTAGCAGTAGTAGTAGGTGTAGAAGCACTAGTAGTAGCAGTTGTACTAGTAGAGTAGTAGTGGTATTAGTAGTAGTAGTAGAAGTTGCAGTAGCAGGAGTAGAAGTAGGAGTAGTAGTAGCAATAATAGGAGTAGTAGCACTAGTGGTTGTAGTAGCGGAGGAAGTTATTGTAGTAGGTGTAGTAGTAGTAGTAGTAGTAGTAGTGGTAGTAGTGACAGTAGTAGTTGTAGTAGTAGTAGTAGTAGTGGTAGTAGCAGCTGTAGCAGTTGTAGTAGTTGTTATAGCAGTAGTAGTAGTAGTCAAAGCAGTAGTAGTAGTTGTAGCAGTAGCAGCAGCAGTAGTCATAGCAGTTGTAGCAGTGATTGTAGTATTAGTAATAGTAGTAGTAGTAGAAGTAGGAGTACAAGTAATTGCAGTTGTACTAGTGGACTAGTAGTTGTTGTCGTCATCGTACTAGGAATAGGAATAGTGGTAGTTGTAGTAGGAGTAGGTGTAGTAGTTGTAGTAGTAATAGTTGTAGCGGTAGTAGGAGTTGTAGTAGTAATAGCAATAGTAGGAGTAGTAGAAGTAGTAGGAGTAGTAGACGTACTAGTACTAGAAGTGGTAGAATTAGTAGCAGCAGCAGTTGTAGTAGTACTTGTAGTTATAGTAGTAGTGGTAGTTGTAGCAGCAGTAGTAGTAGATGTAGTTGTAGGATGAGTAGTGGTAATAGTAGTTGTAGTAGTTGTACTAATAGTAGTACCATCAGTCATAAGAGTGGTACTATTATTAGTTGTACTAGTAGTAGTATGATTTGGAGTAAGAGTAGTCATAGAAGTAGTAGTAGTTGTAATAGCAGCAGTAGTAGCAGAAGCAGTAGTGGGAGTACAAGTATTAGTAGTTGTAGTAGCGAGAGTAGGAGTAGGAGTAGGAGTAGTAATAGAAGTAGTAATAGTTGTTGTAGCAATAACAATAGTAGTGTTAGTAGCAGTAGTAGTAGCAGTAATAGCAGTAGCAGTAGTAGGAGTAGTTGGAGTAGTATCAGTAGTATTTGGAGCAGTAATTGTTGGAGTAGGAGTAGTAGTAGTTGGAATAGTAGACGTAGTAGTAGTTGTAGTTGCAGTAATAGGAGTAGGAGAAGTTGTAGTAGTAGTAGGAGTAAGGGTAGTAGTAGCATTAGTAGTTGTTCTAGTAATAGTAATAGTAGTAGTATTAGTAGTAGTAGTAGCAGTAGTACTAATAGTTCTTGTAGTTGTAGTAATAGTAGTAGTAGTACTGCAAGTTGTTGAAGTAGTAGTATTAGTAAGAGTTGTTGTAGTTGGGGTAGTGGTAGTAGTCGTAGTAGTTAGAGTTGTAGTTACAATTGTGGTAGTAGTTGCAGCAGCAGCAGCAACAGCAGTAGTATAGCAGTAGCAGTAGTAGTAGGGGTAGTAGTAGTTGGAGTAGTGGTTCTAGTAGTAGAACTAGGAGTAGAATTAGCAGTTGGAGTTGGAGTAGGAGTAGTAGTAATAGCTGGAGTAGTAGTCATAGTATAAGTAGTAGTTGTAGTAATAATAGTAGTAATAGGTGCAGTCGCAGCAGGAGTGGTAGCAGCAGCAGTAGTAGTATCAAGAGTAGTGGCAATAGTAGAGTTGTTGTTGTAGTTGTAGTAGTTGCAGTAGGAGTAGTAGCAAAAGTAGTCATAGTAGTAATAGTAATACTAGAAGTAGTAGTAGTAGTAGTAGCAATAGCGTAGTAGTAATAGTTATAGGAGTAGTAGTTGTTGTAGAAGTAGTAGTAGTAGTTGTTGTCATCATACTAGTAGCAATAGTAGCAGTTGTAGTAGTTGTTGTTGTTGTTGAAGTAGTAGTAATTGTAGTAGCAAGAGTAGTAGTAGAAGAAGAAGTAGTAGTAGTAGTAGTAGTAGTAGTAGGAGCTACAGTAGCCGCAACAATAGCAGCAGGAGTACTAGTAGTTATAGCAGCAACAACAGTAGTAGTACTAGAAGTAATAGTATGAGTGGTAGTAGTAATTGCAGCAGCAGCAGTAGTAGTAGTACTAGTACTAGTAGTAGTAGTACTAGTAGTACTAATAGTAGTAGTAGCAGCAACAACAGTTGCAGCAGTAGTTTTTGTTGTTGTAGTAGTAGGAATTTAAGTAGAAATAGTTGTCGAAGTAGTAGCAATAGTAGTAGTTTTTGTTGTTGTAGTAGTAGTAGCAGTAGAAGGTGGAGGGGTAGTAGTAGTTGTTCTAGGAGTAGTAGTAGTATTAGTAGCAGTACTAGTAGTAGTAGGAGTAGGAGTAGTGGTAGAAGTAGTTGTACTAATATTAGCAGCAGTAGCTGCAGTAGTTGTAGTTGCAATATTAGTTGCATTTGTAGTAGTAGTAGTAGTAGTAGTAGTAGTAGTAGTTGCAGTAGTAGTAGTAGTAGGAGTAGGAGTAGTAGTTGTAGTAGGAGTTGGAGTAGTTGTTGTAGAAGCATTAGTAGTAGTAGGAGTAGTAGTTGTAGTAGCAGCAACAGCAGTAGTAGTAATAGTAGTCGTAGTAGTAGTACTAGTACTAGTAGCAGTAATAATGGTTGTAGTAGTAGTAGTAGTGGTAGTGGTACGAGCAGCAGTAGTAGTAGGAGGAGGAGAAGGAGGAGGAGGGGAGTTAGGAGTCGTAGTAGTAGTAGGAGTTGTAGTGGTAGTTAGAATAGTTGTTGTAGCAATAGTAGTAGTAGCAGCAGTGGTAGTAGGAGTATTAGGACTAGTAGTCATAATAGTATTAATAGTAGTAGGAGTAGCGGTAGTAGTAGTTGTAGTAATGGTAGTAGTAGCACTAGAAGGAGTAGTAGTTGTAGTAGGACTAGTAGAATTAGGTGCGGTACTAGTAGTAGGATTCGTAGTAGTGGAAATAGTGCTAGTTGTAGTCGTAGTTGGAGTTGTAGTATGAGCAATAGTAGTAGTAGTAGTAGTAATTGGCGTAGTAGTTGATGGATTAGGGGTAGTGGTGGTAGTAGGAGTGGTAGTAGTAATGGGAGTTGGAGTAGGAGTAGTAGTAGCAGTAGTAGAAGTAGTAGTAGGAGAAGAAGTTCTAGTAGTAGGATTAGGAGTTGGAATAGTTGAGTAGTAGTAGCAGTTGTACAATACTAGAAGTACTAGTAGTAGCAGCAGCAGTTGTAGTAGATGTAAAAGTAATAGCAGTAGTAGTGGTAGTAATCGGAGTAGTATTTGTAGTAGTAGTAATAGGAGTAGCAGTAGTTACAGCAGCTTTCGTAGCATAAGCTAGATTTGTAGCAGTGGTAGCAGTAGTAGTTGTAGTCGTAGTAGTACTTGTAATAGCATTAGTAGCAGGAGGAGTAGTAAGAGTTGCTATAGTAGTCGCAGTAGTAGTAGTAGAAGAAGTAGGAGTAGTAGTAGTAGTTGTTGTTGTAGGAGCCGTAGTAGAAGTAATATTAGTAGTAGTAGTTGTTGTTGTTGTAGTATTAGCAGTTGTTGGAATTGTCGCAACAGTAGTAGCAGCATTTGTAGTAGTAGAATTGGTAGTAGTAGCAGTACTAGGACTAGGAATAGAGACAGTAGCAGTAGTGGTAGTAATAGTAGAAGTAGTAGGAATAGTAGTGCTAGTAGCAATAGTAGTAGTAGTTGCAGTAGTAGTACTAGTAGCAGTAGTTGTAATTGTCGGAGTAGCAGTAGTAGTATGTGTAGTAGCTGTTGTAGTAGTAGTAGCAATAGTAGTCGGAGTAGTAGTAGCGGCTGTAGTAGTAGTAGTTGTTGTTGTTGTAGTACATGTAGTAATAGTAGTTGTTATTGTTGTTGTTGTACTAGTAGTAGTAGCAATAATAGTAGTAGTAGTATTAGTATTAGTATTAATAGTAGTAGTAGTTGTTGTTGTTATGGCAGTAATAGTAGTAGTAGTAGAAATAATGGCAGTATGAGTTGGAGTAGGAGGGGTAGTTGTAGTAGTATTAGTAGTAGTTGTTGTTGTTGTAGTACATGTAGTAGTAGTTGTTCTAATTGTTGTTGTTGTACTAGTAGTAGTAGTTGTAGTAGTAGTAGTAGTAGTTGTAGTAGTAGTAGTAGTAGTAGTAGTAGTAGTAGTAGTAGTAGTGGTAGTGGTAGTAGTAGTAGTGGTAGTAGTTGTTGTTGTTGTAGTAGTAGTACTAGAAGTAGTAGTAATAATTGTAGTAGTAGTTGTAGTTGCAGCAACAACATCAGTTGTAGTGGCAGTAGTAGTAGTAATAGTAGCAATAATCGTAGCGACAGCAATGGCGGCAACAAGAGTAGCAACAATAATAGTAGCAGGAGTAGCAGCAGTAGTTGCAACAGCAGCCGCGGTAGCCATAGGAGTAGCAGCAACTGCGGTAGAAGTACTAGCAGTTTTGGCATTAGAAGTCATAGTAGCAGTATTGGTAGCAGCAGTAGTAGAAGTAAAAGTAATAGTATCAATGGTAATAGTAATTGTAGTATTAGTATTAGCAGCAATAATAGTAGTAATAGGAGTAGCAATAGTAGTAGTAGTAGTAATAGGAGTAGTATTAGTAGCAGTACTAGTAGTACTAGTAATAGGAGTAATAGTAGATGTAGTAGTGGTATTGGTAATAGTTGTAGTAGTAGTAGTAGGAGTTGGAGTAGTAGTAGTAGTAGAAGTAGTAGTAGTAGTAGCAGTAGTTGTGCTAGTACTTGTAGTTGCTTTAGAAGGAGTAGGAGTAGTAATAGTAGTAGCAAGAGTAGAAGTAGGAGTAGGAGTAGTGGTAGAAGTATTAGCAGTAATAATAGCAGCTGTTGCAGTAACAACAACAACAATAGCAATAGTAGTAGTAGTTGTAGCAGTAAAAGTTGTAGTAGTCGTAGCTTTATTAGTAGTAGTAGTAGTAGGACTACTAGTAGTAGCAGTTGTACTAGTAATGTAGTAGTAGTTGTAGAAGTAATAGGAATAGGAGTAGTAGTAGTTGTAGTTGGCGTACGAGTAGGAGTAGTAGTTGTAGTAGAAGTTGCTGGAGTACGGGTAGTAGTAGTAGCAATAGTTGGAGTAGTAGAACTAGTATTTGTAGTAGCAGAAGTAGTTGTAGTAGTAGGTGCAGTTTTAGTTGCAGTAGTAGGAGTATGAGTAGTTGTAGTAGTAGTAACAGCAGCAGTAGTTGTACTGAAGTAGTAGTATCAATAGTAGTAGTAGTAATAGTAGTAGTAATGGTAGTAGTGCTAGTACTTGCAGTTGCACTAGTAGAGTAGTAGTAGTAGTAGGAGTAGTTGTAGTTGGAGCAGGAGTAGTAGTCGTTGTAGTAGGAGTAGGAGTAGGAGTAGGTGTTGTAATAGTAGAAGTAGCAGTAGTTGTACTAGTAGTGGTTGTTGTAGTAGTAGCAGAATAGCACTTGTATTTATAGTTGTAGTAGTAGTAGTAGCAGCAGCAGCAGTAGTAGTAGCAGTGGTGGTGGTGGTAGTAGTAGTAGTAGTAATAGTTGTTGCATCTGTAGTAGTAGTGATAATGTTGTTAGTTATAGTTGTAGTAGTAGGAGTCGGAGTAAGAGTAAGAGAAGAAGTAGTAGTAGTCGTAGTAGTAGCACTTTTAGTAATAGTAGAAGTAGGAGTAGGAGTAGTAATAGTAGCAGTCAGAGTAGGAGTAGTAGTCGTAGTAGGAGTTGGAGCATGTGTAGGAGCAGTAGTAGAAGTTGCAGTTGTAGTGGTCGCAACAATAGTAGAAGTATTAGTCGTAATAGTAGTAGTTGTTGCACTAGGCGTAGTATTAGTAGTACTTGGAGTAGGAATAATAGGAGGAGGAGTAGTAGTTGTTGTAGTAGTAGACGTAGTTGTAGTTGCAGTTGCAGTAGCAGTAGGAGTAGTTGTAGCAGTTGTAGCAGTAGTAGGAGTAGTAACAATAGTAGTATTTATAGCAATAGTAGTAGTTGTAGTAGTAATAGTATTACGAGTAGTAGGAGTAGGAGTAGGAGTAGTAGTAGTAGGAGTAGTAGTAGCAATAGGAGTTGTAGTAGTAGTAGTAGTAGAAGGAGGAGTTGTAATAGTAGTAGTATTTGTAGGAATAGTAGTAGTTGAAGTAGTGGTACTAGTAGCAGTAGCAGTAGTAGTAAAAGTAGTAGTAGTAGTAGTAGTAATAGGAGTAGTAGTTCTTGGAGTAGGGGTAGTAGTGGTAGTACTGGTAGGAGTAGAAGTAATAGGAGTAGTAGTAATAGGAGTTGGAGTAGGAGTAGTAGCAACAGTAGTAGTACTGGTAGGAGTAGAAGTAGTAGTAGGAGTTGGAGCAAGAATAGTTGTAGTTGTAGTAGTAGTAGTAGTAGCAATAGTAGAGGGAGTAGTAGTCGAAGTAGTAGTAGTAGTAGTAGCAGCAGCTGTTGTTGTAGTAATAACAGTAGTAGTAGTGGTTGTAATAAGGGTAGTAGTGGTAATAACAGTGGCAGTAGTGGTAGCAATAGTAGTTGTAGTTGTAGTAACAGAAGCAGTAATAGTAGCAATAGTACTAGTAGATGTTGTAGTTGTAGTAGTAGAAATAGTTATAGCAGTAGTAGCAGTAGCAATAGCAGTAGGAGTAATAGTTGTAGTTGTAGTAGTAGTAATTGTAGTAGTAATAGTAATACTAGTATTAGTTGTAATAATAGTAGTTGTTGTTGTAGTAGTTGTAGAAACATTAGTAGCAGCAGTAGCAGTAATTTAGTATTAGTAGTTGTAGTCGTAGAATGAGTTGGAGTAGGAGTAGTAGTAGCTGTAGCAGCAGTCGTAGTAGGAGCAGTAGTTGTAAGAGTAATAGTAGTAACAGTAGTAGGAGTAGTAGTAGTAGCAAGAGTAGCAATATGTGTGGAAGTAGTACTACTGCTGCAGCTAGAACTACTACTACTGCTGCTACTAGAACCACTGCTACTACATCTACTACTACAACTGTTATTGCTGCTACTGCTACTTCTGCTACTACTAATATTCGTACTATTACGGCTGCTACTGCCACTACCTCCACTATTACTATCACTACTGCAACAATTGCTACTGCTGCTACTGACACTACCATTACTTCTACAACTATGGCTACTGCTACTACTGCTACTTCTATTGCTACTATTATGACTACTACTACTGCTGCTTATACAGCTACTTCTACTACTACTACAACTACTAATTCTACTATTACTGCAATTGCAAATACTAGTGATACTGCTATAAATACTAGTAATACTACTACAACTTCTCCTACGATAACAACAACTACTACTCCATCTCCTCCTACTATTATTGTTGTTACAGTTACTACTTCTACAACTATTGCTATTGCAATTACTACTACTACTACTCCTACGACTGCTACAACTGCTGCTACTACAACCACTACTACTATTGCTACTAATGCTACGACCATTACTACTACCACTACTGTTACTGATACTACTACTACTACTGGTACCATAAATGCTACAATTACTCTTACAACTACTGCTGCTAGTACTATTTCTCCTACTAGTACTACTTCTCCTACTACGACTGTCACTATTACTACTGCTACTAGTACTACTACTACTACTACTACTCTGCTACAACTACTCCTACTACTACAACTACTAATAATAATATTACATTACTACTACTGCTGCTACTAAAACTACTATTACACCTACTACCACTGCTACTACTACTACTATTGCTACCACAACCACTACTCCTACTACTACTACTATTCCAAGCACTACTACTACTCCTAACACTCCTACTCCTACTACTACTACTACTATTGTTGCTGTTATTACAACTACTACTTCGGCTAATACGACTACTACTACTTCTATTGCTACTGCTAATACTACTATTGTTCTACAACAACAACTACTACTATAACAAATATTACTACTTCTACTGCTACTACTACTGCTGCTGCTGCTATTCCTACAACTACTACAACTGCTATTGCTTCTACTACTAATTCTACTACTATGACTGCTGCTACTTCTACTACTATTACTATTGCCACTACCACTGGTACGACTGTTGATACTACTGCTATGACTACTACTACTCCTACTACTATTACCACTGTTGCTACTGGTGCAACTTCTACTACTTGTTCTGCTACTAGTTCTACATCCACTACTACCACAACTACTGATACAGAAACTATTGCCATTACCACAGTGGCTACGACTACTACTACTTCTATTGCTATTAGAACTATTACTACTCCTCCTCCTCCTCCTCCTCCTCCTACTACTACTGCTACTATTACTAGTATTACTGCTGCTGCTGCTACTACTACTACTACTACTACATCTTCTACTACTGCTACTATTACTGCTACTCCAGCTGCTACTACAGCTTTTACAGTTACTACTACTACACTGCCACTAGTACCCACGCCGCCGTAGCTACCACTACAGCTGCTGCAACTACTACTACTATTGCCCCTACACTACTACTATAGTTGCTGCTATTACTACTACTACTACTACTATTAACACCACTACTTCTACTACCTATACAACTACTTCTACCAGTATGACCACTACTACCACTACTACTACAACAACAACAACAACAACTACTACTACTACTACTACCACCACCACTACAGCTAGTACAACAACTACTACCACTACTACTCCTACTAATACTACTATGACTACTACTACCACTAATCCTCCTAATACTATTACTATTACTACAACAATTACTACTAGTACTACAACTTCTGCTACAACTACGACCTCAACAACTACCCCTTCTAGTGCTACCACTACAACTACTCCCCTCTTACTATTACTATTATTACTGTTGAAACTGCTACTACTACTACTACTACTAAGATGACTATTGCCACTACTACTTCTGGTACTAGTACTACTAATGCTGCTAACGCTGCTACTTCGACTTCTACAACAATAGCAACTACAACTATTGCGACTACTACACTACAACTACTACCCCTACTACTCATGCTACTACTACGACTAGTACTACTTTCACTACTAAAACTACTAATACTACTACTGCTACTACTAATACTGCTGCTACTGCTACTACTACTGCTACACGTGCTACTACTACTACTAATACTACTATTACTGCTACTCCTACTTCAACTATTACTACTACTACTGCTACTACGGCTACTACTACAACTTCTACTACGACTGCTACCACTACTACAACTACTACAATAAGTCCAACTACTACTTGCACTACAAGTACTATTACTACGACTAGTACAAGTACTACTATCAGCTCTACTATTACGAGTACTTCTACCACTACTAATACTTCCACCACTACACATGCTACTACTACGGCTATTACTAGTGCTACAACTACTACACCGTCAACTACTACGACTACTACTACTAGGGCTCCTGCTCCTACTACTACAACTTCTATTACTACATCTGCTACTTCTACTCCTTTTACTATGCCCACCATGACTACTATTGTTCTAGCTCCTACTAATACTACTATTACTACTAGTACTACTACTGCTCAAGCTTCTATTGCTACTACTATTATTATTGTTGTCGCTGCTACTGCTACTGCACTACTACTCCTACTAATACTATTACTGTCGCTGCTACGACTACGACTACTACTACTCCTACTACTACTACTACTCCTACTAATACTACTATTGCTTCTACTACTATGACTACTATCACCACTACTGCCACTGCTGCTACAGCTGCTACTACTACTACTATTGTTGCTACTGTTGCTAATAGTACAACTACTACTTCTACTACTACTGTTACTACTACTACAACTGGTGTTGCTACTAGTACTATACTGCTATTACTACTACTTCTGCTACCGTTGTTGTTGTTGTTGCTGCTCCTATTACAACTAGCACTACATCACCTGCAACAACTATTATTGCGACCACTACTACTACACTACTAGTGCTACAACATCTACTACTACCATTGCTAGTACTACTGGAATTACTTTTGCTACTACTACTACAGCTTCTACTAGTGCTACTATTGCTACTGCTATTACACTACTACTACTACTCCTCCTACTACTACTACTACTGCTATCACTGCTACTGCTACTATTGCTACTACTACTACAAGTGGTACTGCAGCTACTGCTACTACTACTATTAGATCCACTACTACTATTACTACTATTACTGCTACTACAACTACTACTAGTACTACTAGTCCTGCTCCTACTACTACTATCACTACTACAACCACTACTACCACTGCTGCTACTACTACTTCTAGGACTTCTGCTACTACTACTGCTGCTTCTACTGCTACTACTACTGTTGCTGCTGCTACTGCTACTACTACTGCTCAACTACTACAACTACTACAACTACTGGAACTATTGTCACTGCTACTACTACTAGACTACTACTCCTGCTGCTTCTGCTACTACTACTGCTATCACCACCACCACCACTACTACTACTACTACTACTACTACTACTATTACTACTATTACTACTTCCGCTACAATAAATACTACTACTACAATATGACTATTATTATTAATACTAACATTACCACTGCTACAAATATTGCGACTACTACTAACTTTGTAATTGCTATTGCTACTACTTCTACTACTACTACTATTGTTGTTACTACTAATACGGCTACTACTACTTTGACGACTTTTGCTGCAAATGCTACTACATCTGATACAACTTCTGCTACTACTACTACTACTATTACTTCAACTATTACAACTACTACTATTTATGCCACACGACTACTGCTACTGCTACGACTACTGCTACTAGTACCACTACGAATGTTGTTGCCGCTACGATAACTACAACCACTACCATAGCCACAATAGCTGCTACTACTGCTGCTACTACTGCTAGCGCTACTACTACATCTACTACTACTCCTAATACTACACCTACTACTGTAACATCTCCTACCCCTATTCCTACTACTACACCTACTATTCCTCCTACTACTATTACTGCAACTACTACTACTGCTATTACTACTACTACTCCATCTACTACTTCTACTACTATTACTATTCTGATTACTACTACTACTAGTTCTACTACTACTACTACAACAACAACAACTACAACTACTACTTGAAATGCTATTATTACTACTACTTCTACTTCTGCTACCTTTGCAACTACAACTACTACTACTGCTACTACTACTGTTACTGCTACTATGACTACTACTATAACTACCACAACTACTGCAACGACCACTACTACTTATAGCTACTGCTTCTACTACTTCTATTACTTCTACTACTCATGTTACTACTATTATTGCTTCTACTACTACTACTACTACTACTACTACTACTACTACTACTACTATTACTACTTCTACTACGACTACTACTACGACTACAACTACTACTCCTACTGCTACTATTACTACTACTACCACTTCAACTACTAATACTGCTTCTAATACTACTACTACTACACTATTTCTTCTACCACTGCTAATACCACTGCTACTACCAATACTTCTCCCCCTATTATTACTACTACTACTATTTCTACTCCTACTAATGCTACTGCTGCTACCACTATTACTGCTACTGCTAGTAATAGTACTACTACTATTTGTACTACTACAATTACTACTACTACTTCTACCACTATTACTGCTATACTACTACGACTACTTGTGGTACTATTGCTTTGACTGCTACTACTGCTACTATTGGTACATTGGCTACTACTGCTACCACTGCTACCACTGTTTTAGCTGCTACTACAGGTACTACAACAACAACAACAACTACTACTACTACTACTACTTCTCCTGCTGCTACTACTACTTCTACTACTACTACTGGTACTACTACTACTTCAACTTCTGCTACTTCTACTATGACTACAACTATTAGGACTACTACTACTACTACAACTACTACTACTACTTTGACTACTACTACTGCTACTACTATTATTACTAATACAAATAAAAGGACTGTTACGACCACTACTACAACTACAACAACAACAACAACTACTACTACTACTACTACGGCCACTACTTATACTACTAGTACTAAAACTATTACTACGGCTACTTCTATAACTACTATTGTAGCTACTACTACTAATACTACTACAGCTACAACTACTTCTACTACTACAGCTACAACAACTACTACTGCTACTTCTACCGTTGCTATTACTAGTACAACTACTGCCACTTCGATTGTTGCTGCAGCTGCTACCATTACAACCGCTACTACCACTACAACAACAACAACAACAACTACTACTACTACTACTACTACAAATACTATTACTAGCACTACTACTACTACTGCGGCAGCTGCTACCACCATTACTACTGCTGCTGCAGCTGCAACTACCACTACCACTACTACTACTACTACGGTTGCCACTACTGCTGCTGCTGCTCCTGCTACTACTACTACTACTATTACTGCTTCTACAACTGCTACTGCTTTAACTACTATTGCTACTACAACTGCTACTTCTCCAACAACAACAACTATCTACAACCATTACTACTACTCCTAAATCTATTATTGTTACTCCGACTATGACTGCTACTACTACCACTGTTGATGTTGCTGCTATTACTACAACAGCTACTAATACTACTACTATTACTGCTGCTACAACTACTACTGTTGTGACTATGGCAAATGCTACTACTACTACTACCAATACTACTACTGCTACTACTATTGCTAGTACTACTACTACTATTGCTACTACTACTTCTACACTGCTACTACTACTGCTACTACTACTACTACTACTACTACTACTACTACTACTACTACTACTACAACTACAACTACTACTACTAGTACTACAACTACTATAGCTACTACTACTACTAATACTCTAGTAATACTATTACTACCATTACTACTACAACAACTACTACTACTGCTACTAATACTATAATACTACTACTACAATCGCAACTCATACTCGTACTACTATCCCTATTACTATTTTTCCTACTACTCCTCCTCCTGCTATTATCCCTACTACTTGTATTATGACTATTGCTGCGGCTGCATCTACTACTACTACTCCTCTGACTACTACTGCTAATACTAGTATTACTACAACTTACGACTACTATTATTGCTACTTCTACTACTATTGCTACTATTGCTACTTCTACTACTGCAACTAGTGCCACTTCTTCTACTACTGCTATTTGTACTACCATTGCTACTACTACTATTGTTGTTGCTCCTGCTGCTGTATCCCTTAGACCAACAACTTCTACTCCTACTACTAATACTACTGCTATTACTACAGCTACTACTACTACCCCTCCTACAACTACAACTACGACTACTACTTCTACCACTACTATGGCTAATACTTCTACTACTACTACTACTCCTCCGACTACTAGTACTACTATTGCCACAACTACTACTACTCCTACTACTCAAACTCCAACTACTACTCCTGCTACTGCAGTAACTACTTCTACAACTTATACTCCTATTCCTGCTACTACTACCACTAGTACTATTCTTGCTACTACTACTACCACTAGTACTAATACTACTACTACTGCTACTACTAGTACTCCTGCTACTACAACTACTACTACTATTACTACTACTACCACCACCACCACCACCACCACCACCACCACCACCACCACCACCACTACTACTACTAATATTCCTTCTACTACAACTAATCCAGCTACTACAACCACTACTCCTACTATAACTACAATTACTACTACTACCACAACAACAACAACAACAACAACAAGTACTACTACTACTACTAGTCCTACTGTTGCAGCTACTACTACTGTTGCAAATACTTCTTCTACCCCAACTCCTACTACTACTACTCCTCCTACTACTACTACTACTTCTACTACTTCTATTCTTGCTATTACTACTGCTACTGCAACTACCACTACTACTACCAGATCTACTACTACCGCTACTTCTACTTCTACTACTACTATAGTTGTCGCTGCTACTACTACTACAACTACTATTATAACTACTACTTCTACTAGTACTACTACTACTCTTGCTACTACTACAACTACGACTATTGCTACTACTACTACTATAACAACTACTGCCACTACTATGACAGCTACTACTATGACTGCTTCTACCACTACGACGGCTACAATTATGACTATTCTAGCTACTACTACTGTGACTACAATAACTCCTACGACTGCTACTACTACTATTACTCCTCCTACCCCTACTGCTCCTATTGAAACTACTACTACTCCTATTCTTACAAGTACTACAACTATTGCTACTAGAACTATGACTACTACTACTTCTACAATTACTACTATTACTACCTCTACTACTACTACTCCTCCTCCTACTACTACACTACTACTACAACTACAACAACTACTACTGCTACTATTACTACGATGACTACAACAACTACTATTGCTACTTCTACAACAACTACTACTACTACTGTTGCTGCTAGTACCACAACTACTACTACAACTACCACTACTACTACTACAACTACTATGACTACTACTGCTACGATTACTACTACGACTTTTACTACTACTACTGCTGCTACTACTGTGACTACTACGGCTACTGCTGCTGTTGCTGCCACCACGCATACTACTACAACAACAACAACTACCACTCCTACTACAACTACTACGACTTCTACTACTGTTACTACACCTACTGCTTCTACTGCTACTATTGCTGCTACTGCTGCTGCTACTACTACTACTACTACAACAACAACAACAACAACTACTACTACTACTACTACTAATACTATTAATACTATTAATACTACTACTACAATTACTACTGATATTGCTACTAGTACTATTGCTGCTACTAATACTACTACTACTAATATTAGTACTTCTTCTGTTACTACTACTGCTGCTGCTGCTGCTACTACTACTAATACTACAACCACAACTACTACTTGTTTTTCTTCTACTGCTATAACAACAACTACTACTGCTATGACTGCTACGACAACTACTATTACTACTACTACTACTACTACTACTAGTACAACTACGATGACTACACTGCTACAACTATTACTATTACTAGTACTTTTGCTATAGCTACTACTGTTGCTACTGCTACTATTGCTACTGCGAGTACTACAGCTACTGCTACTACTACTACTACAGCTACTACTGCTGCTACTATTACTACTATGGGTACTACTACAACATGTACAATAACTACTACTATTGCTACTACCGCTACTACTACTACTTCTGCTACTGCTACTACCACTATTGCTACTACTACAGCTACTACTGCGACTGCTATTATAGCTACCACTTCTACTGCTACTTCTACTCCTTGTACAATAGATAGTAGTACTGTTACTACTAGTACTACTAGTACTACTACTACTACTACTACAACGACAACGACAAATACTACTACTATGGCTGCTACTTCTACTTCGATTACTACTAGAACTAATACTACTGCTAATCCTGCTACTGCTACATCAATTAGTATAACTACTACTACCACTACTACTAATTTTACTAATATTACTACTAGAACAAAAATTACGGCTGCTACTGCTATTGCTATTGCTACAAAATCTATTATAACTAGTCCTACTACTGCTACTTCCACTTCTACCACCGCTACTGTTACTACTCCTACAACAACTACCACTATAATTACAAGTCCTATAGCTATTACTACTACTACTACTACGACTATTACTTCTACTGCTATAGCTACTACAACAACAACTACTACAACTACTACTGCTACTACTATAACCACGACTACTACTACTACTACAACAACAACTACTACTACCACAACCTTGACCACAAATACCACAACTACTACCACTACTGTTATTTCTATAATTACTACCACTACTACTACTACTACAACTCTTACTACTACAACTACTACTTCTATAATGACTCCCACCACTACTACCACTACAACGACAAGTCCCACTACTAGTACTACTGCTATAACAAGAACAACTATTGCTACTACTATCGCTACAACTTCAACAATTACTACTACAACATCTACTACTACTACTACTACTACTACCACCACCACCACCACCACCACCATCACTACTACTATCAGTGCCGCCACTACCGCTACTACTAGTGCTGCTACAACTAATTCTACTACTACTTCTGCTACTCCTAAAACTTCTCTTATTACTACTTTTACTTCAACAACAACAATAATTATCGCTGCAGATACTACTTCTCCTTATACTACTAATATTACTAATACTACTACTACTACTACTACTACTACTATTACTACTACAACTCCTGCTCCTACTATTACTACAACAACAACTACTACCAACACTACAACTATTATTACTACTACTCCTACTACCAAGACTACCAGAATTGCGAACTGCTGCTATTGCTTCTACAACAACTGCTGCTACTGCTACTACTACTAATACTATAACTTCTATTACTACTACTACTACTGGCTACTACTACTACTACTTCTACTATTATTGCTAAAACTACTACTACACCTCCTGCTACACCTACTAGCACTTCCACAACCACTACTACTACTACTACTACTACTACTACTACTACTAGTACTACTATTACTACTACTACTACTACTACTCCTCCTACCACCACCACTACAACTACTACTACTGCTGCTGTTGCTGTTGCTACTGCTACAACTACAACTACTACTACTGCTACTACTACTACTACGACTACAACGACTCCTACTACTTCTACTATTACTACTAGTATTACTAAAACTCCTGCTACTACACCTACTTGTACTACTATTACTACTTCTACGATAACTATTTCTACTACTACTGCTACTATTACTACTTCTTTGATTACTAAAACTACTACAACTACTACTACTACTGCTGCTGCTACTACTACTACTACTACCACTAGTACTACTACTACTCCTACTGCAGCTGCTGCTGCTACTATTACTATTTCCACAACTCCTACCACCACCACCAATACTGCTACAACTACTCCTACCACAACTCCTACCACTGCTGCTATTTCTACTACTATTACTACTACTACTACTACTGCTACTACTACTACTATGACTACTACTACTACTAATCCTATTACTTCTACTATTACAACAACTATTACTAACCCTACCACTACCACCACTAGTACTACTAATACTACTACGACTACTCATACAACTACTCCTACCACTACTCTTACCACTACTAATATGTCTACTACTACTGCAACTACTACTACTACACCTAATATTCCTACCACCACCACCCCCACCACAACTACTACTAGTAATACTACTACAATTGCTACTACTACTACTACTACCACTACCACTACTACTACCACTACTATTACTACTACTACTACGGCTACTACTACTACTACTACTACTACTACTACTACTACTACTACTACTACTACTACTACTACTACTACTACTACTACTACAAATACTACGACTACTACTACCACTACTCCTACAACTTCTACTACTTCTACTGCTACTACTACTAGCACTACTACTACTAGAACCACTGCAACTACTATTTCTACTACTACTACTACTATAATAACAACAACTACTACTACTAATACTACTAGCACTACTACGACTACGGCTACTAGTATCACTGCAACTTCTACAACAACTACTACTACTAATTCTGCTACCACTACAACTACTACTACTCCAATTACTGCCACTACTGCTACTACTACAAGTCCTATTACTACAACAACAACTACTACTATTATTTCTACAACTACGTCCACTACGATTGCTACTGCTACTGCTACTGCTACTATGACTACTCCTAATGCACCAACTACTACAACTATTATCAGTTCAACTACTACTATTACTACAACTATGACTCCTATAACTACTACTACTATTGGTACTACTACTCCTACTGTTGCTACCACTACTTCTACTTCTACTCCTGCAACTATAACTACTATGACTACTACTACTACTACTCCTACTGCAACTAATCCTGCTCCGACTCCGACTGCAACTACCACTACTACTATTACTAATACTCCAACAACTTCTGCTACGACTCCTCCAACCACTACTCCTATTACTGCTACTGCAACGCCTACTACTACAACAATAATAACTACTACTCCTCCTACTACTATTACTACTACTAGTTGTACTCCGACTGCTACTCCTACGCCTACACCGATTTCTACTACTACTACTATTACTAACAATATTACTACTATGCCTACTACTACTTCTACTACTACTGCTACTAGTACTCCTACTACTAGTAGTACCACTACTAATACTACTACTATTACTCCTACTACTACTACTACTATTACTACTTTTCATACTACTACTACTAATATAACTACTGCTACTACTACTGCTCTTACTGCCACCATCACTACTACTACTAATACTGCTGCTATTACTTCTACAACTTCTACTATTACTACTGCTGCTGCTATTACTTCTACTACAACTACTGCTACTGCTACTATGACTATGACTACTACTGCTACTACAACTAGCATTACTCCTATGACTACAAATACTTCTATTATTACTACTTCAGCTACTTCTGCTGCTACTGCTACTCCTACTACAACTTCTATTACTACAAGTACTACTACTTCTGCTACTACTACTCCTACTCCTACTACTACAAGTACTACTACTTCTACTATGACTACTATTACTTCTACTGCAACTACTATTACTACTACTGCTACTACTACTCCTGCTCCTTATTCCACTACTACTACTACTGCTACTACTACTACTACTACTACTACTGCTGCTACTACTACTAGTACTAATACTACAACAACAACAACTACTACTACTAATACTACTACATCAACAAATAGCTACTACTACTACAATTACAACAACTACTACTACTACTGCAAATACTACCACTTTTACAGATACTACTACTAGTACCACTGCTATGGCTACTGCTGCTACTACCACTAATACGCTACTACCGCAAATATGCTGCTACTATGAACACTACTAGTACACTACTACTACTGCTACTATTGCTGCCATTGCTGTTGCTGCTACTACTACTACTGTTGCTGCTGCTGCTGCTGTTGCTGCTGCTGCTGCTGCTGTTGCTGCTGCTGCTGCTGCTGTTGCTGCTGCTACTGCGGCTGCTAGTGCTACTACTTCTACTATTCCTATTGCTACTACTCCCACTACTCCAACTATTGCTACTACTACTACTGCTACTAGTCCTACTACTACTACACCTACTTCTACTTCTACTCCGACAACTACTGCTCCTATGACTACTACTACTACTCCTACTTCAACTACTCCTACTCCTACTTCGACTGCAACTGAGGATACTACTACTACTAATACTCCTCCAACTACTACTACCGCTATTACTGCTATTGCTACGCCGACGACTACAACTACAACTATAACTACTACTCTTACTACTACTACTACCACTACTACTACTACTTGTACTCCAACTACTATTCCTACTACTCCTATTATTATTCCTACTAAACCTATTCCTACTACTACTCCTACTACTCCTATTATTATTACTACTACTACTATTGCTGTTGCTACTGCTACTACTACTACTATTACTACTACTACTTCTGTTACAAGAACAATTGCTACTGCTACAACTACTATTACTTCTACTAATACTACTATTAGGAATACTACTACTACTACAACAACTACTGTTGCTACTTCTGCTGCTGCTGCTGCTATTGCTTCCACTACAACTGCTACTACTATGTCTACTACTATAACTACTACTGCTACTGTAGCTGTTGCTTTTGCTACTACTACTACCACCACCACTACTACTACTACTACGAATGCTACTACTACTACTACTACTATGCCTACTCCTTCTCCTGCTACTATAACTACTACCCATATAACTACTACTATGACAACTACCCCAACTCCTACTTCTATTACTACCACCATAACTAATACTACTACTACAACAACTAATACTACTTCTGCTGCAACTAATACTACTGCTGCTACCACTAGTACTACTACTACTAATACTATTCGTACTCCTAATGTTATTACTACTACTACTAGTCCTACTCCTGCTCCTACACCTACTCCAAATCTTACTCGTGCTGCTACTACTACTACTAGTACTACTACAACTACTTCTACTAATACTACTCCTCCTACTCCAACTCCTACTACTAACTAATTCTACTATTACTACTAATATTAGTCTTACAACTACTACTACTACTTTCACTACTACCAATGCTACTACTACTATTGCCACTCCTATGACTGCTACAACAACTACTACTATTACAACAACTACTACTAAGACTAATACTACAACTACTACAACTAGTACTACTGCTACTATAACAATTACTGCAGCTGCGGCTTTTGCTACTGCTACAACAACAACTACTGCTACTGCTACTGCTACTACTATAACTACAACAACAACAACTACTACTACTACTACTTCTTCTACTACTACTACTTCTATAATAATTACTACATCTTCTGCAACTACACTACTGCTACAATTGCTTGTACTAGTACTACTACTACTGCAACTATTGCTATTACTACAACTACTACAACAACAACAACTACTACTACTAATCCTAATACTCCTACTACTACTACTACCACTACTACCACTACTACCAATATTACTACTACTATGACTATTACTCCTACTACTACTTCTACTACTACTACTACTGTTGACACTCCTAGCACTACTACTACTACTACAAGTACTACTACTACTATTACTACCACTCCTACTACAACTACTACAATAACGACTACTACTGCTATTGCCACTACTACTACTGCTGCTGCTACTACTACTACAGCTCGCCCTACAACTACTATTGCTACAGCACTACTGCTACTCCTACTACCATTTCTACTACGGCTACTCCTACTACTTCTACTACTCCAAATACTCCTACTACTGTTGCTACTACTACTACCCGTGCTCTTACTACTACCCATACTCCTACACCAAATCCTATTGCAATAACTACTTCTACTACTAATACTACTACTACTTCTACTTGTACTACCACAACTACAACTACTACTACAACTACTGCTACAAGTACTACTACTACTACTACTACTACTACCACTACTACTACTACTACCACTACCACTACTACTACTACTACTACTACTACTACTACTATTACTTGTACTACGACTACTGCTGTTGCATTAGAACTGCTACTATTACTACTACTACTACTACTACTACTACTACTACTACTACTACTACTATTACTACTACAACTACTACCGCTTCATTAGTACTACTACTACTAATGTCGCTACTACAACTTCTACGACTACCACAATAGTTACTACTACTACTACACCGATTACTACTACTACTACTACTACAACAACTAATATTACTAGTGCTATTGCTACCACTACTACTGCTATTACTACTACTACTACTACTACTACAACCACTACTCCTATTACCACTGCTACTACAACAATTGCAACTACCACTGTTGTAACTGCTATTACTGCAACTACATCAACTATTTCTATTTCTACTTCTAACACTCCTCCTCCTACTACTACTCCTACTACTCCTACTACTATTGCCACTACTACTACCACTGCTCCTATCACAACTTCTACTCCTACACCAACTCCTATTACAACAACTACTGCTACTACTAATACTACTACTACCACTACTTGTACTGCCACTAGTACTGGTGCTACTACTACTACTACTATAATAACTATTGTTGCTGTTGCTACTGCAACTCCAACTATAACTACTACGACTACTAATACAACTAGTACAATAACTACTCCTAGGGCTCCTCCTCCTCCTACCTCTACAACTACCACTACTACTACTGCTACTGCTCCTCCTACTACTACAACTACTACAACAACAGCTATTACTACAACAACTACTACTATTGCTATTTCTACTATTACTACTACTACTGTTGCTACAACAACAAGTACTACTACTACTATGCCTATTACAACTAATACTACTACTACTATTACTACTACAATCGCCACAAGTACTTCTACTACTACAACGAGTAGTACTACTACTAAAACAAATACTTCTCCTACTCCTACAATTGCTAGAACTAGTACTGCTACTACCACCACTACTACTACTACTACCACTGCTACAAATACTATTAGTACTACTATTGCTTCAGCTATTACAACTCCAACACCTGCTCCTACTACTATTCCAAATATAACTACTTCAACTACTGTTACAATGACTTCTGCTGCAACTACCACTAGTACTAGTACTACTACTTCTAATACTCTCGTGACTCATACTACTACTACTACTATGACTACTACAACAACTACAACAGCAACAACAACAACAACTACCACTACTACTACTGCTATGACAACAACAACAACAACAACAACAACAACAACTACTACTACTACTTTTACTACTACAACTACTACTGCTACTGCTACTGCTACTACCTCTAATACTACTACTAGTGCGACTACTATGACAATAACTACTCCTATTACAACTGCAACTACAACTACTCCTACTACGACTCGACTAATACTACTACCACTACTTCTATTGCTACCACCACCACTACTACTAGTACTACTCCTATAACTACTACTGCTGCTGCTGCTATTGCTACTACTACTATAATGACAACTGCTAGTACTACTACTACACCAACAACAACTACTACTACCAGTAGAAATACTACTACTACTTCTTCTATTACAACAACTACTACTACCACTATGACTCCTACTACTACTACTACTCCTCCTCCTCCTCCTCCTCCTACTACTACTACTACTACTACTACTACTCCTACTACTACTACTACAACAACAACTACTACTCCTACTACTACTATTGCTACTACAACTTGTACTACTACTACTACTTCAGCTACTACTATAACCGCTACAACTACTGCTCCTCCTCCTACTACTATTACTGTGTCTGCTTCTACTGCTACTTCTGCCCCTACAGCTGCTACAACTTCTACTTCTATAGCTACCACAGCAGCTGCTACTACTACTACTACTCCTCCTACTCCTACTACTCCTACCACTCCTACCAAGGCTACTATTACAACTACTAGTACTATTACTACAACTACTACTACTATTACTGCAGCCGCTACTACTACTCCTACTATTGCTATTGCTACAACTATTACTACTACTATTGCTATTACTACAACTACTACTATTGCTATTACTACGACTACTATTACTACTACAACTACTGCAAATACTATGACTGCTGCTGCTAAAGCTGCTAGTACTACTATTACTATTATGACTACCCCTACGACTACTACTTTTACTACTCGTGCCACTTCTGCTTCGGCTTCCACTACCACTATAATTACTTCTCCTACTCCTAAATACTCCCTTCTACTGCTACAACTACAACTTCTGCTGCTACTACAATTAGTGTTACTGCTACTAGTACTGCTACTACTATTGCTATGATTGTTGTTACTTCAACTACTACAACTAGTGCAACGGCTGCTACAACTACAACTATGTATATTTCTACTACAACTATGATAACTAGTACAATGGCTGCTACAACTACTGCTATGTATATTACTATTACAACTACTGCTGCTACTATTGCTAATTTTGCTACTTCGACTATGACTAGTACTTCTACTTTTGCTACTGCTATTGTTGCTGCTTTAGCTACTACTCCAATTACTACTGCTTTGCTAATACTACTACTACTACAACTACATCTCCTACAACTACTACTTATACTGCTACTTCATCTACTGCTACTTCTAGTGTTGCTACTACTACTACCGCTATTACTACTACAACTTTCGCTGCTTCTCGTACCACAACGACAACTACTGCTAATACTACTGCTAGTACTACTACTACTACTACTACCACCACTTCACCTACAACAACTACTATTTCTAATACAAATACTACTACTTCTACTACTACTGCTACTACTACTACTAAAACTATTGCTACGGCTACTATTACTAATAATGCAACTACTACAACAACAACTAGTAGTAGTAGCAGTAGTAGTGCTACTATAGTAGTAGTAGTACTACTACTAAAAATACTACTACAACTTATAATTCTACTACCCCTACCCATACTGCTAATAATAGTACTATTGCTACTGCTACTGCTGCTACTACTACAATGACTACTACTACTGCAATTACTACTACTACTTCCACTACTGCTGCTACTACGATTCCAAGTACAGCTGCTATTGTTGTTTCTACTACTACTGCTGCTGCTACTACAACTATTACTACAACTCCTCGTTTTATTGCTACTACTATCACTACAACTACCACGACAACTACTACTACTACTACTACTATCACAACTACTGCCACTGCTACTACTGCTGCTACTATTGCTACTATTGACGCTACTACTGCTATTGTTACTACTGCTACTACCACTACTATTATTACTATTAGTAGTAGTAGTACTACTGCTGATGCTGCTACTTCTACTACTGCTACTACTACTACTCTATTACTTCTACTATTACTACCACCACCACCACCACCACTACTACGAGTACTACTACTACTACTAGTACAACTACAACTACTACTATTACTCCTACTCCAACTCCTACTTCTACTTCTACACCAATGACTACTACTACTACTACTGATAGTACTATTATTACTACTTCTACTACTATTACAACAACTACTGCTACTACAACAACTACTACTACTACCACAGCTACTATTGCTAATGCTAATGCTACAACTACAACTATTGCTGCAACTACTTCAGCTACTACTACAACTAGTGCGCCTACTATTACTTCTGCTACTACTACTACTACAACAACTATTGCTATGATTGCTATTACTTCAACTACTACAACTAGTATAATGATTGCTACAACTACAGCTATGTATATTACTATTACAACTATTGTTGCTATTATTGCTCCTTTGACCATGCCCAGTACTTCTACTTCTGCTGCTCCTTCTATTGTTGCTTCAGCTACTACTCCAATTACTACTGTTGTTGTGCTACTACCACTATTTATACTACTACTACTACTGATACTACTACTACTACTACTACAACAACAACAACAACAACTACTGCTACTGCTACTACAACTACAACTACCACAACAACTACTACAAATCCAAATGCTGATTCTACTGATACTTCTACTACTACGGCTTTCGCTACTACTTGTACTACTACTACAACTACTGTAATACTATTGCTAGAACTACTGCTGCTACTTCTACGACTTCAACTACTAATGCTACTGCTACTAACACTATGAGTACTACTTCTACTACTACTGCTACTACTACTGCTGCTGCTGCTAGTACTAGTACTATTGCTGTTGCTGCTGCTATTGCGGCTGTTGCTGCTGCTACTACTTATAATTCTACTACCCCTACCTCTACTACGAATAATAGTACTGCAACTACTGTTGTTGCTGCTACTACTACTATGACTATTACTTCTACAACTATTACTACTACTTCCACTACTGCTGTTACTATGACTCCAGATACAATTGCTACTTTTGTTTCTACTACTACTGCTACTGCTGTTACAACTATTACTACTACTAGTCCTTTTGTTGTTGTTACTATTACTACTACTACCACTGCAACTACTGCTACTACATCTACTACTACTACTTCTACTGCAACTACTTCTATCACAACTACTACCACTGCTACTATTGCTCCTATTATTGCGACTATTGCTACTACTAACGCTACTACTGCTTCTGATACTACGACTACTACCACTACTACTACTTCTACCACTACTACTATGACTACTACTGCTGCTGTTGCTGCTGCTGTAGCTAATACTCCTACCGCTACTACTACTACTCCACTACTACTAATCTTACAATTACTACTACTACTACCACCACCACCACCACTACTGCTAGTACTACTACTAGAAGTACAACAACAACAACAACTACTACTACTACTCCAACTCCTATAGCTACTTCTACACCAAGGACTACTACTACTATTATTACTATGAATCTTACTATTACTACTACTTCTACTACTATTACAACTACTGCTACTACTACTGCTACAGCTACTATTATTAGTACTACTGCTACTGCTACTATTATTACTACTTCCATAACTACTATTCCTACTACCACAACTACCACATGTATTATTATTACTACTACTACCACTACTTCTGGTACTTCTGCTACTAATACTACTAGTACTAGTACTTCTACTACTACTACTACAAAATTGACTACTAATATTGCTACTACTGCTGCTGCTGCTTCTACTACTACTGTTAATACTACTCCTGCTACTACTATTATAGTGACAACCACCACTACTACTACTTCTTCCACTACTAGTACTACTACTGTCACTACTACTGTTACTGCTACTTCTACAACTACTATTCCTACTACTGCAACTACTTCATCTGCTATTACCACCACCACTACTACTAGTACTACTATTACTAATACTACTTGTACTACTACTTCTACTACTACTTCTAGCACTACTACAGCTACTACAATGACTACCAATACTACCACTACTACTATTGCTGCTTCTACTACTACCACTATTATTACTTCTACTACTACTACTTCTACCACTTCAACTACTACTTCTACGACACCTACAACAACAACTAATACTCCTTCTACTCCTACTACTACACTTACTACTGCTACTTCTACTCTTACTGCTTCTATTACCATAACAACTAAAGCTTCTTCTACTACTACCACTACTAGTACTACAACTACAACTACTACTAAAAAAACTAGTTCTACTGTTACTACTATTACTACTACTTCTTCTTCTTCTTCTACTATTAGTACTGCTACTACACCTAGTACTACTACTACTACCGCTACTACTACCGCTACTACTATAGCTACCACCCCTACTATTATGATTACTACTGCTATTACTACTACCACAGCTATTACCACTATTACTAGTACCACTATTGGTACTACTTCTATTGCTATTACTACTACTGCTGCTACTACTTCTATTGCTACTCCTACTACTCCTCTTCCTCCTTCTCCTACTACTCCTTCTACTACTACTCCTTTTTCTACTACTACATCTACAGCTACTACGACCACTACTACTACTACTATTGCAACTACTATGATGATTACTTCAACTACTACTACTACTACTGCCACTATTGCTACTACTACGACTACTACAACAACATCTACTACTGCTACTGCTATAGCTTCAAGTCCAAGTACTACTACTACTACTACTACTACTACTACTACTACTACTACTACTACTACTCCTACTACTACTACTCCTACTACTTCTACTACTACTGTTGCTACTAATACTACTACTAGCACTACTGCTACTTCTACTACACAACTCCAACTCCTACTCCAAGAACTACACCGACTATTACTTCAGCTACTAGAGCTACTACTTCTCCCATTACTGTTGCTACTACTATGACTACTACTATTGCAACAACAACTACTACTACTTCAACGACTATTACTACTTCTGCTGCTACCAATACCACTACTACCACTATAACTATTACCACTGCGACTACTACTACCTCGGCTACTACTACTACTACTACTACTGCTACTGATACTACCTCTACCACAACTACTAGCCCTACAACTTCTTCTATTAATAGGACAAATGCTACTACTACTAAAACTACTACGACAATAAAAATCACAACTACTACAACTACTATTACTACTACTATGTCTACGACTAGTACTAGGACTAATACTACTAGTAATATAACTACTTATGGTACTACTACTCCAACTCCAACTCCAACTGCTACTACTATTTTGAATACTACTATTTCTTCTACGCTACTACGACTTCTTCTACTGCTATGACTACTACTACAACTTCTACTACTATTACTACTACTACTACTTCTAATACCACTACTGACACTCCTGCTACTGATGCGACTACTACAACTACCACTACTACTACTACAACTTCTGCTACTAGTACTCCTACTACAACTACTGCTACTATTCTTGCTGTTACTTATCCTACGATTCCTACTACTCCAACTACTGCTATTATGGCCACTCCTCCTACTACTACTGCTACTAATACTACTCCTTTTACCACACATACTCTGACTCCAACGACTACTACTACTACTATTCCTCCTCCTCCTCGTCCTACTACTCCTCCAACTCCGGCTACTACTACCACTACTACACCAACTGGTACTACTTCTACTACTATAACTCGTACTGCCACTCCAACTACACCTCCTATTCCGACCACTCCTGCCACTCCTCTGACAACTACTACAACTACTACAACTACTATTGCTACTACTACTACAACTACTACCATTACTACCATTACTACGATTGCAACTACTACATCTACTACTATTGCTACTACTACTACTATTACTTCTGTTACTGCTATTATCACGACTGCTCCTATTGTGACTACTACTAGTACTAGTACTAGTATTACTACTACCACAACTACTATAATTGTAGCTGCTACTACTACTACTTCTTCTATTACTATTATAACTCCTACTACTCCTACTCCAACTCCAACTGCTACTACAACTATAGCTTGTAATACTACTTATACTTCCACTACAATAACAACAACTATTACTGCTCCTACTCCTACTCCTACTCCTACTACAACTACTACTACACCTAACCCTACTACTCCTACTCCTACTACTTCTACTCTTCCAACTACAGCTACTACCCATACTACTATTTCTACTGCTACAACGTTTACTACTACTACTCCTCCTACTACTGCTTCTCCTCCTCCTACTACTATTACAACTACCACAACTATTTTAATTACTACTACTATTAGTACTTCAACTACAACTACCACTTCTACTCGTACAACTACTATTACTACTACTACTACTTCTACTACTAATACTACTACTAGCCCTACTACTCCTACTCCTACTACTTCTACTCTTCCAACTACAGCTACAACCCATACTACTATTTCTACTGCTATAACTTTTACTACTACTACTCCTGCTACTACTGCTCCTCCTCCTCCTACTACTATTACAACTACCACAACTACATTAATTACTACTACTATTAGTACTTCAACTACAACTACCACTTCTACTCCTACAACTACTATTACTACTACTACAACTATGACTACTACTACTACTCCTCCACCTCCAACAACAACTACTACAACAATAAGAACAACAACTATTACTGCTTCTCCCACTACTATTGCTACTGCTTCTACTTCTGTTACTACTACTATTGCTACTCCAACTAATACTAATGCTCCTACCACTATCACTTCTATAGCTTGTAGTAGCGCTACTACAATTAATACTACTACTACTACTTTTACTACTATTACTGCTACACTACTACTACTACTTCAGCTATTAATGCTATAATTGCTACTACTACTATTATGGCAACTACGGCTACTACAGCTACCACTGCTTCCACTGCTAAGACGGCTTCTGCTTCTACATCTGGTACTACTACTATAATAACAACAACTACTACTCCTTCTACTGCTGCTACCAGTACTACTACTATTGCTGCTGCTATTACTATTAATGCTACTATTGTTACCAATACTACTACTACTATTAGTTTTACTACTATTGTTACTACTACTACTACTACTAGTAGTTTTACTACTATTGTTACCACTTCTACTACTATTACTACTACTACTACTACTACTACTACTAATACAAATACTAAGACTACTACTACCACCACCACCACCACTACTACTACTAGTACCACCACTACTACAACCTCTGCTATTGCAACTACTACTCCCGCTACTGCAACTACTACTACTACTCCTATAACTGCTAATGCAGCTACTACTGCTACTTCTACGACTATAACTTCAACTACTACTACTACTACTTCTGCTGCTGCAACTACTACTACTACTAATACGACTACTACCACTACAATTGTTGTTGTTGCTGCTACTACTACTACCACTACTACCACGAATATAGCAACTACTATGACTGTCGCTACAACAATTGCTGCTGCTGCTAGTTTGACTATTATTGCTACTACTACTACTACTACTACAACTAATAATGCTAGTACTATTGCTACTACTACTACTGCAGCTATAACAACTGCTACTACAACTACTACTACCACTACAACCATTGCTGTTGCTGCTGCTACCGCTACTACTCCTACTACCACTACTATTTTTGCTACTACTAATACTACTTCCACTACTACAACGACTACAACTGTTGTTGCAACTACTGCTACTATACTTCCACTATTATTTCTTTTCAAACTACTGCTACTTTTGCTACAACAACAACAACTACTACTATTGCTACAACTACTACTGCTGCTGCTGCTACTATTACAGCTACTAATATTACTACTACTACTACTACTACTACTACTGTTGCCACTACTGCTGCTACTGCTGCTACTACTACTACTACTACTACTACTACTACTACTTTTATTGCTGCTACTATTGCTGCTGTTGTTGCTGTTGCTACTATTGCAATGGTCGCTGCTGCCGCTACAATGACTACCACACCTACAACTTCTCTAACTAATCATACTACTGCTACTACAACTATTGCTACTACAACAACTACTGCTTCTGCTACTACTACTACTACAACTACCGCCTGTACAACTACTACCATTACTACTACAACTTCTACAACCATTACTACTACTATAGTTATGACTGCTATGACTACCACTACTGATACCGCTGTAAGTACTATTACAACTAATAATAATACGGTTACTACTATTACTGCTACTGTTGTGACTATGACAAATGCTACTACTACTACTACTACTACTGCTACTACTGCTCCTGCTGCTGCTGCTACTACTACTATTCCAACTGCTACCACAACTACTAATACTACTACTGCTGCTGCTGCTGCTAACACTATTACTACTACTACTGCTACAAATACTACTACTGCTACTGCTACTGCTACAAATACTACTACTACTGTTGCTACTACTACTACTATCGCAACTACTATAGGCAATTCTACTACTACTACTACTACTGCTTCTTCTACACTGCTACTACTATTGCACTGCAGCTTCTACAACTGTTAGGACTACTTTTACTACTACTACTGCTACTACTGCTGCCACTACTACTAATATTACCACTACAATAGCTTCAAGTTCTGCAACCACTTCTACTTCTCCTACTACTATTACTACTGCTACTAGTTATGCTACAACTAATACTTCTTCTGCTACTACTACCATTATCATTGCTGCAACTACTACTTATGGTACTACTACTGCTGCTGCTACTATTACTATTAACACTAAACTGCTACTACTTCTACTACAATAACTACTAGTACTACCACTCCTACTTCTGCCATAATTACTATAGCTAGCACTTCTGCTACTACTACTATTGCAACTCCTATTAATACTTCTGCTGCTACCACCACTACTACTACTACTTTTATTATAGCTACTATAATTACTACTACTACTAATTTCGGTACCACTTCCACTACTATTACTACTTCTACTTATACTACAACTACCACTCTTATTGCAACTAATGCTGCTACAACTACTACTCTTACTACTACTACCATCTCTGTGACAACTGCTACTACTACTACTACTATTACTACTACTTCTACCCCTACTACAACAACAACAACTACTACTACTATGGTTGCTACTACTACCACTACTACTACTACAAGTACTAGTGCTACCACTACTACAACAACTACTACTAATACTAGTAATATTACTACTACTAATTCTACTACTACTACTAATTCTACTACTACTACTACTGCTACTACTACTACTACTACTAGTAGTAGTAGTAGTACTCTATGACTGTTACAACAACTACTACTATTAATACTACTACTACTACTACTAGCACTACTGCTACTACGGCTACTACTATGACTACTACAACTACTAGTATTGCAACTACTGCTTTTACTACTATTACGACAACAACAACAACTACTACTCCTACTACTACTACTACACTACTACCACTACTACTACTATTACTACTACAAAAACAACAACAACAACAACAACTACTACTACTTCAATTACCAGGACTACTACTCGTACTACTACTAATGCTACTGCTACTGATACCACTACTACTTCTACTACTACTACTTCTACTACGATTACTACTACGACTACAACTACTATTGCTCCCACCACTACTTTTACTACTGCTACCACTACTACTAATTCTACTTTTTCTTCTACTCCTACTACTCCTACTGCTACTGCTACTACTACTTCTATTAAGACTATAAATACTACTGCTACAACTACTACTTCTATTACCACTACTATAACTATTACGATTACTACAACTGCTCCTACTAGTACTACTATTGCTCCTACTAATACTACTACTACTACAACTATACAACTACTAATACTACTACACCTACTCCCACTCCTACTCCTACTACTATCCCAACTACTATTTCAGCTACTACACCTCCTCCTACTGTTATCCCTACTACTTGTAATACCACTACTGCTGCTGCTTCTACTACTACTATTACTACTATTATTGCTACTTACATGACTACTACTAGTGCCGCTTCTACTGTTATTGCTACTATTACTACTACTACTACTACCTGTGCTACTTCTATTACTACTACTTCTACTGCTGCTCCTGATGTTGTTGTAACTCTTAGACCAACTACTAATACTATTAAGACTACTACTACAACTAGTACTACCACTACTACCGCCACGACAATAACAACAACAATAACTACTACTCATCTAGCTACTAGCACAACTATTACTAGTAGTACAATTATTGCCATTACTACTACTACCTTTACTACTACTAAAACTCAAACTCAAACTACTACTCCTGTTACTCCAACTACTCCAACTATTGTAACTACTTCTTCTACTAATACTCCTATTCCTACTACTAATACTACTATAGAGGCTACTACTACTCCTGATACAACAACAACAACAACAACAACAACGACTACTACTACTATTACTACTACTATTACTACTTCTTCTACTACTACTTATGCTACTAATACTACTACAACTACAACAATGACTACAACTACTACACTACTTCTACTACTACTACTCCAGCTACTACAACTACTAATCCTACTACAACTTCTTCAAGTACTACTACCAGAATAACTACTACAACAACAACAACAACTACTACTACTACTATTGCTACTACCCCTACTGCTGCAACTACAACAAATAATGCAAATACTTCTACTACTACTACTCCTTCTACTACTACTTCAACTACTACTACTATTACTTCTACTACTACTACTCCTGCTACTACTACCTCAACTACTACTACTATTACCTCTACTACTACTACTCCTGCTACTACTATGACTACTATTGGTGCTTCTACAACCACCACTACTGCCTGAACTACTACTGCTGCTGCTACTACTACTACTACAACTACTGCTATTACTAGCACTACTGCTACTCCCGCTACTACTACAACTATGCCTACTACTAGTTGTACTACAACTACTCTTGCTACTTCTACTATCGCTACTTCTACTATTACTCCTACTGCTACTACAAGTACTACTATTGCTACTATTTACACTACAACTATTGCTGCTGCTACTAATACTATTACTACTTCTGCTACTGCTACTACCATGACTACTATTACTACTACTACTACTACTCTTTTTGCTACTACTACTGCTACTCCAACTACTGCTGCTGCTACTACTACTACTACTACTTCTTCTTCTTCCACAACTAATATTATTAGTACCTCTACTACTACTACTACTACTACTCCTCCTACTAATACACTACTACTACAACTACGAGTACTACTTCCATGCCTACAACAACTACTTATGCTTATTACTTCTACTACCACTACTACTAATTATGCTACTGTTACTATAATTACTACCACAACAACTACCACTATTACTAATACAATAGTAACTACTACTACTGCTACTATTACTACTACTACTGCTGCTACTACAAGTACTACTTCTGCTGCTGCCACAACCACTACTATGACTATCACTACTACTATTACTACAACTACAACTACAACTACTACTACTTCTACTACTATTACTATAGCTATTGCTTCTACTACTACTACTACTACTATTGCTCCTACTACTACTACTACGACTACTATACTACTACTACTACTACTACTATACTAGTACTACTACTACTACTAGACTATTACTACTACTACTACTACTACTTCTCCTACTACTACTGCTACTACTACTACTGCTACTCCTACTACTGCTCCTACTACTACTACTGCTATACTACTACTACTACAGGAACTGCTACTCCTACTACTACTGCTCTTGATCGTGCTACTGCCACTACAACTACAGCTCCTACTCCTACTACTGCTTCTACTACTCCTAGTACTACTCCTACTCGTACCACTGCTAGAACTAGTACAATTAGTACTACTACTACTACTCCTCCTACTTCAAATACTATTGCTACTTCTATACCTATGACTACTACAACTACTATTACTACTAACACTACTATTACTACTATTACTAGTACTATTAAAATAACTACTTATAATATAACAACAACAACAACTACTACTATTACTAGTACTACTACTACTACTACTATTAGTACTACTTCTACAACTACTACTCCTACTACTACAACTATTATTGTTGCTATTACTACTACTTCTACTACTACAACTACAACTACTACTACTAATAACACTAATATTACTAATATTACTACTACTACTACTAATGCTACTACTACTTCTTGTAAAAAATACTACTAGTAATACTACTACTATAATGACTACTAATACTTCTACTGCTGCTGCTACTACTCCTAGTACTGTTACTACTACTACTCCTACTCCTACTAGTACTACTACTATAAATCGTACTGCTCCTCCTACTCCAACTCCCACTCCTACCACTCCTCCAACATGTACAACTACAACATCTACTACAACTGCTACTACTCCTACTACTACTGCTACTACCTCTACTACAGCTACCACTAATCCTATTACTTCTACCACTATTACTACTAATACTACTATTACAACTACTACTCCTATTGCTACTACTACTGTTATTAGTACTACTACTACTACAACCTCTACTGTAGCAGCTGCTACTACTGCTACTACTTCTATTACTGGTACTGCTAGAACTACTCCTTCTCCAACTCCTACTACTACTGCTACTACCATTACTCCAATTACTATTACTCCCACTCCAACCATTACTACTACAACTAATACTACTAATACTACAACAACTACTACAAATACTACTTCTACTTCAACAACAACCACAACAACTACTACTACTCCTACCCCTACTACAGCCACTGCTACTACTCCTCCTACTCCAACTACTATTACTACTGCTACTACTAGGCCTACAAGTACTACTACTACAATAACTACTTCTACAACTTCTACTCCTACTCTAAAAACTACTCCTACTACTACTACTACCCCTACTCCTACTACTTTTTATACTCCTACACCAACTCCTATTATAATAATTACTACTACAACTCTTACTTCTACAACTACTCCTACTACTGCTAATATTATTTCTACTTCAACAATAATAACTACTACTATTACTACTCTTGCTCCTACTCCTACTACTAGTCTACAACTCCCACTCCAACAACTGCTACTACTACTCCTAGTCCTACTCTTACTCGTACTATTTCTAGTAGTAGTAGTAGTAATGGTAGTAGTACTAGTGATAGTGGTAGTAGTAGTAGGACCAACAATAATAGTAATTGTAGTAGTAGGAGTAGTAATAGTAGTTGTAGTAGTAGTAGTAGTAGGGTAGTAGTAGTAGGAGTAACCACACCAGCAGCAGTAGCAGCAAGTGCAATATTTGTATTAGTTGTAGTAGTAGCAGTATTAACAATGGTAATAGTAGTAGGAGTAGCAGTAGTAGTAATTGTAGTAGTAGGAGCGGGTGTAGTAGAAGTAGTAGGCGTAGTAGTAGTAGTAGGCATAGTAGTAGTAGTAGTAACTGTAGTAGTAGGAGTAGGTGTAGGAGTAGGAGAGGTAGTAAGAGTAGTAGTAGTTGTTGTTATTGTAGGAGTAGTAGTAGTTGTTGTAGGAGTAGTATGCGTAGTAGTAGTAGTAACTGTAGTAGTAGGAGTAGGTGTAGGAGTAGGAGAGGTAGTAAGAGTAGTAGTAGTTGTTAATGTTGTAGGAGTAGTAGTAGTTGTTGTAGGAGTAGTAGTAGTAGTTATAGGAGTAGTAGCAGTAGTAGTAGTAGACGTAGAAGTAGTTGTAGTTGTAGCAGTAGCAGAAGTAGTTGTAGGAGGGGTAGAAGAAATAGTACTCGTAGTAGTAGTAGTAGTAATAGTAGTGGTAATGGCAGTATGAGTTGAAGTTGTAGTTGTGGTAGTAGTAGTAGTAGTAGTAGTAGCCATAGTAGCAATAAAAGTAGTTGGAGTAGTAATAGTAGTAGTAGTAGTAGTAGTAATAGTAGTAGTAGTAGTAGTAGGAGGAGTAGTAGTAGTAGTAGTAGTAGTAGAAGTAGTAGTAGTAGTAATTGTAGTAGTAGTAGTAGTAGTAGAAGCGGCAACAATAATAGTAGTAGCAGCAGTAGTTGTTGTAGTAATAGTTGTAGTAGTAGTTACTGTAGTAGTCGGAGTTGTAGTAGTAGTTATTTTTGTAGCAATAGTAGTAGTACTAGTACTAGTAGCAATAGTAGTAGTTGTAGTAGTAGGAGTAGTCATAGCATAATTAGTAGTAGTATTTGTTGTTGAAGTCATAGTTGTAGTAATAGAACTAGTTGTAGTAGTTGTTGGAGTAGTAGTGTAGTAGTAGTAGTAGAAGTAGTAGTCATAGTAGTAGTAGTAGTAGTAGTAGTAGTAGTAGTAGTAGTAGTAGTAGTAGTAGTAGTAGTAGTAGTAGTAGTAGTAGTATAAGTAGTACTAGTCTTAGTGGTCGGAGCAACAGCTGTTGCAGTAACAGTAGTAGTCGTAAAAGTAGTGGTAGAAGTTGTAGTAATAGTAGTTGTTGTAGTAGAAGTAGTAGTAGTAGGAGGACTAGTAGTAGTAGTTGTAGCAGTAGTAGAAGTAGTAGTACAAGACGTAGTAGTCGTAGTAGAAGTCATGGTAGTAGTAGCAGTAGTAGTAGTTGTTGTTGTCGTAGTAGTAGAAGTAGAAGAAGTAGTAGTTGTGGTAGTAATAGTAGCTATAGTTGTTTGAGTTGGAGTAGGAGTCATAATAGGAGTTGTAGTAGAAGTTGGAATTGGGGCACTAGTAGTACTTGGAGTTAATGTAGTAGTAGGAGTTGGTGTAGGAGTCATAGTAGTTGTAGTAGTAGTAGGAGGAGGAGTAGTAGTAGGAGTCATAATAGGAGTTGTAGTAGAAGTTGGAGTTGGGGCAGTAGTAGTAGTTGGAGTTAAAGTAGCAGTAGGAGTTGGTGTAGGAGTCATAGTAGTTGTAGTAGTAGTAGTAGGAGGAGTAGTAGTAATTGCATTAATAGGAGTAGGAGTAGGAATAGTTGTAGTAGAAGAAGTAGTAGTAGTCATAGTTGTAGTAGTAGTAGTAGTATTCATAATAGTAATAGTAGTAGCAATCATGGAAGGAGTAGAAGTAGCAGTAGATGTACTAGTAGTAATATAGTAGTAGTCTTAGTAGTTGTTGTTGTAGTATTTGTATTGTACTAGTAGTAGCAGCAGTAGTACTACTAGTAGTAAAAGTAGTAGTAGTAGTAGCCGCAGCAATTGCAGCAGCAGCAGTAATAGTAGTGTTAGTAGTAGTAGTAGTAGTTTTAGTAGTAGTTGTTGGAGTAGTAGTCGTAGGACGAGGAGGAGTAGTAGTAGTAGTTGTTGTTGTTGTTGTAGTGTTAATGTCAGTAGTAGTAGTACCTATAGTAGGACTGGTAGTAGTAGTAGTCGTAGTAGTTGTTGTAGTAGTAGGAGTAGTAGTAGTGGTAGTAATAGTAGTATTTGTAGTAGTGGTAGGAGTATTAGTAGGAGTAGTAATAGTTGTAGAAACAGAAGTAGTAGTTCTACCACTAGTACTACTACTAGTAGTAGTAGCAGGAGTTGCATTAGTATTACCAACAGTAGTAGTAGCAGGAGTAGTATTTGTAGGAGTTTATGTATGATTATTAGTTGGTGGTGTAGTTATTGGAGTAGTGGTAGCTGCAGTAGTTATAGCAAAGCAGTATTTGTAGTAGTAGTAGTAGTAGTAGTAGTAGCAACAACGAAAGTAGTAGTAGTTGTCGTAGGTGTAGTATTACGAGTAGTTGTTGTTGTAGGAATAGCAGTAGCTATAGGAGTAGTTGTTGTTGTAGTAGTAGAAGAAGAAGTAGTAGTAGTAGCAGCAACAGCAGCAGTAGTTGTTGTACTACTAGTTGTTGTAGTAGTAGTAGAAGTTGTAGTAGTAGGAGTATTGGTAGTAGTAGTAGTCGAGATAGAAGTAGTAGTAGGAGTAGGAGGAGTAGTAGTAGTAGTAGGAGTTGCAGTAGTATTATTAGTTGTACTATGAGTAGTTGCAGGAGTTGTAGTTGTTGGAATAGTGGTAGCAATAGTAATGGTAGTACTATTAGTAGGAGTAGTAGTAGTAGTACTAGTCATAGTAGTAGTAGTGGTAGTAGTGGAAGTAATAGTAGCAATACTACTAGTAGTAACAGTAAGAGTAGCAGTAGTAGTAGTAGTAGCAGCAGCAACAACAACAGCAGTAGTAATAATAGTACTGATAGTAGTAATAGGTGTAGTAGTAGTAGTAGTAGTAGTAGTAGTAGTAGTAGTTGAAGTAGTAATAGGAGTAGTAGTAGCAGTAGTAGTAGGTTAAATAGTACTAGTAGTAGTAGTAGTAGTAGTAGTAATAGTAGTAGTAGTAGTAGTACTAGTAATTGTGATAGCAGTAGTAGCAGCAGTAGTAGCAATATTAGTATTAGTGGTGGTAATAGTAGTAGTAGAGTTGTTGTTGTTGTTGTTGCTGTAGTAGTAGTAGTGTAGTGCTCATAGTAGTAGTAGTAGTAGTAATAGTCATAATAGTAGTAGTAGTAGTAGTAGTAGTAGTAGTAGTAATAGTAGTAGTAGTAATAGTAGTATTAGTAGGAGTAGGAGTTGTAGTAGGAGTAGTGGTAGGAATATTAGTAGTAGTAGTAGCAGCAGTAGTAGGAATAGTATTTGTCGTAGTTGTAGTAGTAGTAGTAGTAGTGGTAGTAGTAGTAGGAGGAGGAGTAGGAGTAGTAGTAGTAGGAGTAGGAGTAGCAGTAGTAGTAGTAGTAGTAGTAGTAGGAGCGTTAGGAGCAGTAGTAGTAGTTTTAATAGCAGCAGTGGTAGTAGCAGTAGTAGTAGGAGCGTTGGGAGCAGTAGTAGTAAAAGTAAGAGTAGTAGCTGTAGTAATAGTTATAGTAGTAATAGTGGTAGTGGGAGTAATATTGGTATTAGTATTGGTAGTTGTTGTAGTAATAGTATTGTTATCAGTATTAGGAGTTAGAGTAGTAGTAGTAGTAGTAGTAGCAGTAGTAGCTGTAATAGTAATAGCAGTATTTGTAGTACAACTAGTAGTAGTAGTATCAGAAGTAGTAGCTGCTGCAGTAGCAGTTGAAGTACTAGTAATGGTAGTAGAATTAGTAGCTGTAGTAGTTGTGGCTGTAGTAGTTGTAGTTCTAGAAGTAGTACGAGTAGTAATAGTAGTAGTAGTAGGAGTAGTTGTAGCAATAGCAGCAGTAATGCCAATAATAGTAGGAGGAGATGCAGTAGTAGTAGTAGTTGTTGTTGTTGTTGTAGTAGTAGAAGTAGTAGTATCACGAGTATTAGAGATTGTAACAATAGTAGAATTAGTAGTAGTAGTAGTAGTAGCAGTAGCTATATAAGTAGTAGCATGAGTAGTAGTAGTAGTAGTAGTAGTAGCAGTAGTAGCGGTAGTAGCTGTAGTAGCAGTTGTAGATGTAATAGCAGTGGCAGTTGTAATTCTTGCAGTTATAGCAGCAGCAATAGAAGCAATCGCCGTGTAAGTAGTAGCAATAGTAGCAGTAGTAGCCGTAACAGTAGCAATAGTAGTAGTAGCAAAAGTAGCAGTAGTTTTAATAGTTGGGGTAGTAGCAATAGTAGTGGTAGTAATAGCAGAAGAAGCAGAATTACTACTTCTTCTCCTATTCCTGCTTGTGCTACTACTACTACTATTCCTACACCTACTACTACAACTAGTTCTCCTACTCCTACTAAAACTACAACCGCTTCCACTGCTATTGCTACTATTATTACTACTTCTACACCTATTCCTACTCTTGCTACTACTACTACTACTCCTGCTCCTACTACCGCTACTCCTAATCCTGTTGTTGATGCAGCTGCTACTACAACTTCTACCACTACTGTTGCTGCTACTACTGCTGCTCCTACTATTATTTCTACTACTACTAATACAAATCTTAGTACTACTAGTCTTACTACTACTACTACTACTACTCTACTGCTTCTACTACTACTTCTACTAATAATACTAACACAATTACAACTATTTCTACGACTATTGCTACTACTACTACTACTATTATTATTATTACCACTACTACTACTACCACTACTACTACTACTGTTACTACTACTCCTACTCCTACTTCTACTACTACTACCCCCACAACTATTACTCCTACTACTACTACTAGTACTACTACAACTATTCCAACTCCAACTCGTACTGCTACTACTATAACTACTATTACTAAATTACTACTACTGCTGCTACTGTTGTTTTGATAGCTACTACTACTACTACTACTAATACTACTACTACTACGACTATTACTCCTACTGTTACTGCTAATACTACTACATCTTTTACTACTGCAACAACTACTACACCTCCTAGTACTATTACTATTACTACTGCTACAGCTACTACTATTACAACCACTACTACTGCAACTATTACTACAACAACAACAACTACTGCTGTACTACTACTACTTCAACAACAACTCCTTCTACTACTACAGCAACAACAACAACAACTACTACAAATATTACTACTACTACTACAACTATTCCTACTCCAACTCCTCTTACTAGTACTACTCCTACAACGGCTACTACTTCTACTCCTTCTACTCCTACTACTACTACTACTCCTACTTCCACAACTGCTACTACTACCACCACTGCTAGTACTACAGCTACTAATACTTCTACGATAACTCTTTCTCTAATTCCTATTGCTACTACTACTGATGCTACAACTATTACTACTAGTACTACTACTACTATTGTTAAAACTACTACTACTACGTCTTCTACTACTACTATTGCTACTATCACTACTACTACTACTCCTCCTACTACTACAGCTACAAGTACTACTATTATTGCTGCTACTTCCACAACAACAACTACTTATAATACTACATCTACTACAACAACTACTACTACTTCTATTATGCAACTACTACTCCTATTCCTACTCCAACTGCAACTGCTACTTCTACTCCTACTACTACTACAACTACAACTACTAATGCTACTACTGTCACTATTACTACCACTACTACTACTTCTACTACTACTACTCCTACTAATACTGCTTCTACTCTTACTCCTACTAATACTACAACTACTCCTCCTCCTACTTCTGCAACTGCAACTACTACTACATCTACCACTCCAACTACTCATACTACTACTAATACTACTACTATTGCTACTACTACTATTACTATCAATACTACTACTGTTACTGCTTCCACTACTGCGACTAATTCTACTACTTCTCCGACCCCTACTCCTGCTACTACTACTACTACTCCTCCTGCTCATACTATTGCTAATACTACTCTTTCTCCCACAAATGCTACTGCTACTATTGCTACTACTATAACAACAACTACATCTATGACTACAATTACTCCAACTCCTACAACTACTACTGCAACTAAAAATAGTACTACTACTACTACTACTAATGATACTACTATTAGTACAACTACCACAACTACTATTTCCACTACTCCTCCCACCACTACCTCTACTACTACTAGTACTTCTACAACTACAATTACTACTGCTACTGTTGCCACTACTAATACTACTACTACTAGTACTGCTACTACTGCTGCTACTACTACTGCTACTACTACTACTGCTACTCCGACTCCGACTTCAACAACAACTACTACTACCCGTACTCCTAGTACAACAACTACTACTACTACTACTCGACTAGTACAACTACTACTACTTCTACTTCTACTTCTACTACTACTACTATTACTATTACGACTATTACTAATACTACAACCACTACTGCTACTACTACTACTACTAAAACTACTACTACTTCTACTTCTACTGCTGCTGCTGTTGCTGCTACAGCTGCTACTACTACTACTATGACTACTACCACCACTACAACTACGACTACTACTTCTAGAACTACACCTACTACTACAACTACTAGTTCTACTACTCCTACTATTGCTACTACTACTCCTACTCCTACTCCAACTACTGCAACAACTAATACTACTCCTACTCCTACTCTACTAGAACTACAGCTATTCCTACTCCTACTACTACCACTTCTATCACTACTACTACTACTACTACTATTATTACTTCTATCACTGCTACTACTCCTACAACAACTACTACTACTCCTACTGTTACTACTACTACGACTACTACGACTACTACTACTACAAATATAACTGCTAGTACTACTACAACGCCACCTACTATTACAACTATTGCTGTTGCTACTACTATCGCTAGTATTACAACTATTAAAACTTCCTCTACTACTTCTGCTACTACTACTTCAGCAACAACAACAACTACAACTATTGCAACTACTACTACTTCAACTAATACTGCTACTACTAGTTACTATATCTACTAGTACTACTGCTACAACTACTACTACCACACCTATTGCTACTACTTCTACTCCTACTTCTACTACTACTACAGCTACAACAACTACTACAACAACAACAACTGCTACTACTACAACCACTACTACAATTGTTGTTGCTGTTGCTCCAACAACAACATCTCTTATGATCACTAATCCTCCTACTACTACCACAACTACTACTACTGGTACTAACACGACTACTACTACTACTACTACTACTCCTCCTCCTCCTACTACTACTACAACTATTACTAGTACAACTACTATTGCTACTGCTGCTACAACTACAACTACTACTTTACTACTACCTCTACTACTACAACTATTGTTGCTATAACTACACTACTACTACAACTACTACTACTAATACAACTACTACTCCTATAACTACTACAATTACTACAAATAATACTACTACTACAAACAGTACGACTGCAAAAACTTCTCCGACAACTTCTTCTACTGTACTATTACTATTACTACAACTACTTCAACTACAACAACTACTACTACAGCAACTACTTCTTACTACTACTACTACTACTAATTCTACTGCTACTACTACTAGCGCTACCACTACTACTACTAATACTACTACTACTACTGCTGCTACTGCTATTGCCATTATAGCAAGTACTACTTCTACTACTACCTCTACTACTACTACTACTGCTGCTACTGTAACTACACTATTACTACAACTACTGCTCCTAATACTACTACTACTCCGGCAACTGCTACTATTACTACAAATAATACTACTATTGCAACTATTACTACTACTACTACTCCTACTCCTACTATTAGTGCAACTACCACCAATACTACTATAACTACAACAACAACAACTTCTAGCACTACTAGTACTGCTACTACTACTACTCCTGCAACAACTAATACTACTCCTACTGCTATGGCTACTACTCCTACTTCTACTACTACTACAACTACTATTACTTCTGCTACTACTACTACTACTATTGTTACTACTGCTACAAATACTACTACTACTACTACTACTTCTACTATAATGACAACACTTCCTACAACTACCACAACTCCTCCACCTACCATTACAACAACTACTCCTGCTACTATTGCTTCTTCTTCTACTACAACTACTAAAACTTCCCCTATTATTTCTACTACTACTACTACTGCTACAACAACTACTACTACTATTGCAGCTACAACTACTTCAACTAATACTACTAATAATACTGCTACTACTCCTACTACTTCTGAATCTATAGCTACTACTACTACAGCTAGAAAAACAACTACTACCACAACTACTACAACAACAACAACTACTACTACTACTACCACTACTAGAACTGCTGTTGCCGTTGCTCCAACAACTACTACTACTACGACCACTACCCATCCTCCTACTACCAAAACTACTACTATTGGTACTACTACGACTACTACCACTACTACTACTAGTACAACCACTATTGCTACTGCAGCTACAACTGCAACAACTACTTCTACCTCTACTACTACTACTACTGGTACTATAACTACACTATAACTACTACAACTAATACAACAACTACTCCCACAACTACTACTATTGCTACAAATAATACTACTACTGCTAATAGTACAACTAGTAAAACTTCTCCTACTATTACTACAACTACGACTACTGTTGCTACTAGTACTACTTCCATAACTACTACTAATACTAAAGCAACTACCACTACTACTACTGCTGCTGCTACTACTAGTACTACTACTACACCTACTACAACTACTTGTAACCCTACTGCTACTGCTACTACAGCTACTACTACTACTACGAATACTACTACTACGAATACTACTACTACTACTGCTACTACTACTGCCATTACTGCAACTACTACTTCTACTACTACCTCTACTACAACTACTACTGCTACTATTACTACAAATAATACTATTGCTACTCCTACAACTACTACTGCAACTACCACTACTACCACTACTACTACTCCTACTACTATTATTACTACGACTCCTACTACTACTACTACAGCTACAAGAAAAACTTCTACCACTACTACAACTACTACAACTACTTCCTCTACTTCTACTCCTACAACAACTACTACTATTCCTGCTATGGCTACTACTATTGATACTAGTATTACTAGCACTATGATAACTACAACTGCTACTACTTCTACTACTACTACTACTATTCCTACTCCTACTGCTACCTATACTACTAATACTACTACGTCTACTTCAACGACAACACATACTACGACTACTGCGACTACAACTACAATAACTATAATTGCTACTACTACTACAACTTGTCCACCTACTATTACAACTACTGCTACTACTACTACTACTACCGCCACTACTACAACTATTGAAAATTCCCCTACTACTTCTACTACTACTACTCCTGCTACAACTACTACTTCAACTAATACTACTAGTACTACTGCTACAACTTCTAATACTATTAATGCTACAGCTACTACAACTACTTCTGCTTCTACTACTGCTGCTACAGCTACAATGACAACAAGTACTGTAACTACTATAACAACAACGACCACGACTACTACTACAACAACTATAACTACTGCTGCTACTGCTCCAACAACAACTACTACAACGACCACTACTCCTCCTCCTACTTCCACAACTACTACTATTGCTACTACTACGACAACTACTACTACTACGACTACTAGTACAAGTACTGCTACTCCTGCTGCTACAAGTGCAACTACTACTTCTACTACTACCCCTATTACTACTACTGCTGCTACTATAACTGCACTATTATTACAACTACAACTACTACTATTACTACAAATAATACTACTACTGTTAATAGTACAACTACTAAAACTTATCGGCCTACTACTACTACTACTACTTCAACTACAACTACTTCTACTACTATTACTACTACTACCACTTCAACTACTACTACTAATACAACAACAACTACTACTACTGCTACTACTACTACTACTACTTCTGCTGCTACTATGACTAATCCTAATGCTACTGCTACTACACCTACCACAACTACTACCAACACTGCCGCTACTACTGCTACTACCACTACTACAGCCATTACTACACCTACTACTTCTACTGCTACCTCCACTACTACTGCTACTGCTACTGTTACTACACCACTACTACAACAACTATTACTAATACACTTACTACTCCTACAACTACAACTATTACTACAAATAATACTACTACTACAACTACTACTAGTGCTACTACTCCTACTGCAGTTACTACTACTACTACTACTACTCCTACTACTACTACTACTACAGTTACAACAACAACTTCTACCACTACTACTGCTACTACTACTACTTCTTCTTCTCCCACTACTACTACTCCTGGAACAACTACTACTACTCCTACTGCTACTACTTCTTCTTCTCCCACTACTACTACTCCTGCAACAACTACTACTACTCCTACTCCTACTACTAGTACTACTACTACTACAACTTCTACAAGTTGTACTACTTCTACTACTACTATTCTTACTCCTACTACAACTACTACTACTACTTCTACTAGAACGACAACACTTACTATGACTACCGTGACTACTACTATAACAACTACTACAACTACTACAACTATAATAGCTACTACTATTACAAGTCCTTCGCCGACTATCACAACTAATGCTACTACTACTTCTGCTTCTTCTTCTACTAATACGACCTCTACTACTACGACTACAAAAACTTCCCCTACTACTTCAACTACTACTATTCCTGCTACAACGACAACTACTACTATTGCTACTACAACTACTTCAACTAATACAACTACAACTGCTACTACTACTCCTACTACTACTACTGCTACAACTACTATGACTACTATTAATCGTATCTCTCCTCCTACAGCTACTACCATTACAGCAACATCAACTACGACTACTACAACTGCAACACAACAACAACAACAACAACAATAACAACTACCACAACTACATCTGTGTTGTTGTTGCTCCAACAACAACTACTGCTACGACCATTACTACTTTGACTACTACCACAACGACTACTATTGCCACTACTACTATGACTACTACTACTACAACTAGTACAACTACAGCTGGTGCTGCTGCTACAACTACGACTACAACTGCTACTACTACCTCTACTACTACTGCTACTGCTACTATAACTACACTACTACTACTCCTACAACTACTACTATTACTAAAAATAATACTACTACTGCTAATAGTTAAACTACTAAAATTTCTCCTACTACTACTACTACTACTATGACTATTGCTCCTACTACTACTTCAACTGCTACTACTACTGCTATAGCAACGACTTATACTACTATTTCTGCTACTACTACTACTACTACTACTACACCTTCTGCTACTACAACTAAGCCTACCTCTATTGCTACTATAGCTACCACTGCTTCTACTAATACTAATACTACTACTACTATGGCTACTACTACTGCTATTACTACAACTACTACTTCTACAACTACCTATGCTACAACTACTACTGCAATTACTACACTACTACTACTACAACTACTACTACAAATATTACAACTACTCCCACGACCACTACTATTACTACAAATAATACCACTGCTGCAACTACTAGAATTACTACCACTACTCCAACTGTTCCTACTACTACTCCTCCTATTACAACTACTAATACTGTAGCTACAATAATAACTTCTACCACCACCACTGCTACTGCTACTACTACTACTTCTGCCACTGCAACTGTTGCTGCTGCTGCTCCAACAACAACTACTACTATGCCCACTACTCCTCCTCCTACAACCACAACTACTATTATTGCAACCACTATGACTACTACTACTACTACTACTAGTACAACTACTACTGCTACTGCTACTATAACTGCAACTACTACTTCGTCTACTACCTCTACTACTACTGTTGCTGCTACTATAACTACGCTACTACTACAACTACTACTAACACTACTACTACTCCGACAAGTACTACTATTACTACAAATAATACTACTACTACTAATAGTACATCTACTAAAACTTCCCCTACGACTACTAGTACTACTTCTACTATTGCAACTACTACAAGTTCAACTACCACAACTACTACCCCAACAACTATTTTTACTACTACTACTATTTCCACTACTATTACTAATACTACAGCTACTACTACTACCATACCTACAACTACTACTTTAACTACTACCTCTACTACTACAACTACTGCTACTATTACTATATTGCCACTACAATAACTACTACTAACCCTACTACTACTCTTACAACTACAACTATTGCTACAAAGAATACTACTACTATTACTCCAACTACTACAACAACAACAAAAGCTACTACAACTACTACTACTATAGCTTCAACAACAACTTCTACCACTACCCCTCCTACTACTCCAATTATAACTACCACTACTCCTACTACTATGGCTACTACTGCTACTACTGCTACTACTACTAGTACTACTACTACAACTTCTACTACTTCTACTACTACTACTATGACTATTCCTACTCCTACTGCTACTAATACTACTACTACTACTACTTCTACAATAACAACAACACTTACTATGACTACTGCGACCACTACAACTACAACTACTACAACTACTACAAATATAACTGCTACTGCTACTACAACCCCTCCACCTACTATTCCAACTACTGCTGCTACTACTACTATCGCTCGTACTACAACTAGTAAAATATCCTGCACTACTTCTACAACTCCTACTCTTGCTACAACTACTACTACCACTATTGCTACTACTATTACTTCAAGTAGTACTACTAATACTTCAGCTATGACTTCTACTACTGCTACTACCACAACCACTACTACTACACCTACTGCTACTACTTCTACTCCTACTACCACTACTACTATAGCTACAACAATAACTACTACTACAGCTACTACTATAATAATAACTATTACAACTACTACCACTGCTACAACTGCTGCTCCAATAATAAATACTACTATGAGCGCTACTCCTCCTCCTACTACCACAACTACTACTATTGCTACTACTATGACTACTACTACTACTACTAATACTACTACTACTACTAGTACTAGCACAACTAGTACTTCTACTACAACCTCTACTACTACTGCTAGTTCTGCTATAACTACCCTACTACTACAACTACTACTAATAATAATATGACTACTCCAACAACTACTACTATTAGTATGAATAATACTACTAGTGCTAATAGTACAACTACTAAAACGTCTCCTATTACTACTATTACTACTTCAACTACTACTACTACGATAACTACGTCTACTACTACAACTTCTACTACTACTAATTCTACTATTACTGCTGCTATAGCAACCACTTCGACTACTACTACAACTGCTGCTGCTGCTGCTGTAGCTATTACAATAATAACTACTACTACTACTCCCCCTCTTACTGCTGCAACTATTATTATAATAGTAGAAATAATAGTAGCAATAGTAGCAGTAGTAGTAGCAATAATAGTAGTAATATTAGTAGTAGCAATAGTAGAAGAAGTAGCAGTAGTAGCAAAAGTAGTAGTAGAAGTAGTAATTGTAGTAGCTGTAGTAGTAGTGGTAGTAGCAGCAGTCGTAGTAGTGGTGGTAGTGGAAGTAGTAGTAGTAGCAGTTGTAAAAGTGGCAATAGCAATAGTATTAGTAGCAGTACTAATAGTAAGAGCATAAGTTGTAGTAGCAGTATCAGCTGTAGTAGTAGCCATAGTAGTTCCAATAGTTGTGGTAGTAGTAGTATCAGTAGTAGTAGTTGTAGTAGTAGTAGCAATAGCAATACTAGCAGTGGTAGTAGTGGTAGTAGTATCATAAGTAGTTGTAGTATTAGTAGTGGAAGTAGTAGCAATAGTAGCAATAGTAGTGCTAGTTGTAATAGGAGCAGTGGTAGCAATTGTAGTTTTAGTAGTAGTACTACTAGTAGTAGTAGCAGCGGTAGTAGTAGTCGTAGTAGTAGTAGTAGTCATAGTGGTAACAGAACTAGTAGAAGTGGTAGTAGTAGTAGTTGTTGTTGTTGTTGTTGTTGTAGTAGTAGTAGTAGTAGTAGCAGGAGCAGCAGTAGTAGCAATAGTAATAGCTATTGCAGTAGTTGTAGTACCAAAAGTTTTAGTATTAGTAATAGTAGTTGTAATAGTAGTAGAAGCTATAGTAGCAGTAGCAGTAGAAGCAGTTGTAGTAGTTGCAGTAGTAGCAATAGTAGTAGTAGTAGTAGCTGTAGTAGCAGTTATAAAAATAGTAGCAGTTGTCGTAGTACTAGTAGCAATAGTGGTAGTGGGAGTAGTCATAGTAGCAGAAGAAGAAGTAGTAGTGGTAGTAGGAGTAGTTGTAGTACTATAGTACTAGTAGTAGTAGCAGTAGCCGGAGTAGTAGGGGTATTATTAGTTGGAGTAGTATTAGCAAGAGTGATAGTAGTAGTATTAATAGAAGTAGTAGTAGACATAATAGTAGTAGTAAGTGTTGTAGTAGTAGCAGTATTCATAATAGAAGTAGCAATAGTAGTAGAAGTAGCAGTAGTAGCAATATTAGTAGTAGTATGAGAAGTGGCATTTCTAAATTTAACAGTAGTAATAGAAGTAGTATGTAATTATAGTAGTAATAGAAGTAGTTGCAATTTTAGTAGTAGTAGTAGAAGCAATAGCAGTAGCTCTAGTAGCAATAGTAGTAGTAATAGTAGTAGCAATATTAGTAGTAGCAGTATTATTAGGAGTCGTACTGGTAGTAATAATAATTATTGTAGTAATTGTAGTAGCAATAGCAGCTGTAGCAATCGTAGTATTAGTAGTATTAGTAGGATCAATACTAGTGGAAGTAGTAGAAGCAGTTGTAGTGGCAGTAGTAGTAGCAGAAGTAGTTGTAGTACTAGAAGTAGCAATAGTAGTAGTAGTAGTAGCAATAGTAGCAGTGGTACTAGTAGTAGTAGTAGTAGTAGCAGTAGCATTAGTAGCAGTAGTAATAGTAGTAGTAGTAATAGTAGTAGTAGTAGTAGTAGTAGTAGTATTAGTAGTAGTAGTTGTAGTAGTAGTAGCAGTAATAGTAGTAGTAGTAGTAGTAGCAGCAGCAGCAGCAGCAGTAGTAGTAGTAGTAGTAGTAGTAGTAGTAGTAGTAGTAGTAGCAGCAGCAGCAGTAGTAGAAGGAGGAGCAACAGTAGCAACAGTAGTAGTAGTATTAGAAGTAGTAGTAGCCGTAGTAGTAGTAGTAGTAGTTGTTGTTGTTGTAGTAGTAGAAGTAGTAATAGTAGTAGTAGCAGTAGTAGTTCAAGTAGTAGTAGAAGTAGCAGTAGCACTCATAGCCATAGTAGCAGTTGCAGCAACAACAGTAGTAGTAGTAGTAGCTATAGTAGTAGTAATACTATTAGAAGTCGAAGTAGTAGTAGTAGTAGTAGTAGTGGTAGTATTAGTAGTAGTAGTTGTAGTAGTAGTTGTAGTAGTTGTTGTTGTAGTAGTAGTAGTAGTAGTAGTTGTTGTTGTTGTTGTTGTAGTTGTTGTTGTTGTTATAGTGGCAATAGTGCAAATAATCGTTGTAGTAATTGTAGTAGTGCTATTAGTAATAGTAGTAGTTGTGGTAGGTGTACTAGGAGTAGTAGTGGCAGTAGCAGTAGTAGTAGGAGTAATAGTAGTAATAATAGTAGAGTAGTAGTAGTGGTAGCAGTGGTAGTAGCAATACTAGTAGTCGTAGTAATAGTGGTAGTAGTAGTAGCTGTAGTTGAAATAGTAGTAGTACTAGCAATAATAGTAGCAGCAGTAGTCGTTGCCGCATTAGTGATTGTTGTACAAGTAACCTCAGTATTAGTAATAGTAGAAGTAGTACTTGAAGTATTAGTAGCAGTAGTCATAGCAATAGTAATAGTAGTACTAGTATCATTAGTAGCAGCAACAGTAGCATCAGTTGTTGTAGTGGTAGTGCTACTAATTGTAATGCTGGTAGTGGGAGTAGTAGTAGCAGTAGTAGTTGGAGTATTGGTTGTAGTACTTGCAACAGTAGTGGCAATAATAATAGTTAGAGTTTTAGTAGCTATAGTAGTAGCAGACACTGTAGCAGAAGTAGTAGCAATAGTAGAAGTAGCTGCACTAGTATTAGTAGGAGCAGCAGTTGTTGTAGTAATAGAAATAGTCATAGTAGTAATAGTAGTAGGAAAAGTAGTAGTAGTAGCAATAATAGTAGAGTAGTAGTAGCAGCAGTAGTAGTAGTTGGACTAGTAGTAGTAGTAGCAATAGTAGCAGGAAATGAAGTAGTAGTAGTAATAGCTTCAATGGCAGTAAAAGCAGTTGTATAGCTATCTTAACAATAGGAGTAGTGTTAGCAGCAGACACAGTAGTAGCAGCAGCAGTAGCAGTAGTAGTAGCAATAGTAGTGGTAATAGTAGAGTAGCAGACGTAGTAGCAGTAGTAGCAGCAATAGTAGTTGTAGTAGTGGTAGTAGTAATAGCAGCAGTAGTTGTTGTAGTAGCAGTAGCAGTAGTAGTTGTCGTAGTAGTAGCAGCAACAATAGCAGCAGAAGTAGTGATACTTGTAGCAGCAGATGTAGAAGTAGTGGTAGTAGTAATAGTAGTAGTAGAAGCAGTCATAGCAGTAGTACCAAAAGCATTAGTTGTAGTAGTAGTAGTAACTATAGTAGAAGTAGTAGTAATAGTTGGAGTAGTAGGGGTAGTAATAGTAGTAGAAGTAATACTAGAAGTATCAGTAGTAAAATTAGCAGCACTAGTATTAGTAGGAGTGGCAGTAGTTGTAGTAACAGAAGTAGTTGCAACAGTAATAGTAGTAGGAAAAGTAGTAGTAGTAGTAGGAGTAGTAGTAGAAGTAGAAGTAGTAGTAGTAGGGCTAGTAGTAGGACTAGTAGTAGTAGTAGCAGTAGTAGCTGCAATTGCTATAGTAGTAGTAGCAGCAATAGCAGCAGTAGCGGTAGTGTAGCAGTCTTAGTAGTAGCAGTAGTTGTAGCAATATTCATTGTAGCAGTAGTACATGTAGTAGTAATAGAAGTAGTTGTCCTAGTAGTAACAGTAGAAGGAGAAAAAGAAGTCATAGTAGGAGAGATGTAGTATCAACAATAGCAGTAGTTGTCGTGGTGGTAGTAGCAATAGTAGCAGTCGTATCAGTTGTAGTAGTAGTAGTTGGGGTAGTAGTAGTAACAGTAATCACAGCAGTACTAATAGTAGTAGCATAAGTAGTAGTAGTAGCAGTTGCAGTAGTAACAGTAGTTGTTGCAGTAATATTAGTAGTAGTAGTAGCATATAATAATAAGAGCAATAGTAGTAGCAGCAGCAGCAACAAAAGTAGTAGTCGCAGTTGTGGTAATAACAGTAGCAGTAGTAGTAGTAGCAGTAGTTACAACAGTAGCAATAGTAGTAGTCATAGCAGTGGTAGCAGTAGGAGTAGTAGCAGTGGTAGCAGTAGTTATCGTAGTAGTAGTAGTAGTAGTAGTAGCAATAGCAGGAGTAGTAGCAGTAGTCATAGCAGTAGTAGTGGTAATAGTAGTGGTAATAGTAGTAGATGTAGAGGTACTAGTCGTAGCAGTAGCAGTAATTGTAGTATTAGTAATATTAGTAGTAGCGGTAGTAGTCGTAGAATTCATAGTAGTAGTAGTCGTAGCAGTAGTAGTAGCTGTAGTAGGAGTAGTAATGGTCGGAGTAGTACCACTAGTTATAGAAGTAGTGGTTGTAGGAGTAGTGCTACTTGTTGTTGTAGTAGCAATAGTAGTAGTAGTAGTAGTAGTAGTAGTAGTAGTAGTCGTTGTTGTTGTTGTTATTGTTGATGTTATTGTAGTAGTAGTAGTAGTATCAGTAGTAGTGGTTTTAGTAGTCGCAATAGTTTAAGTAGTCATTGTAGTCATCGTAGTAGTAGTAGTAGTAGTAGCAGTTGTAGAAGTAGCAATTATAATAGACATAGTGGTAGCAGTACTAGTAGTAGGAGTCATAGTTGTAGCAGTAACAGAAACGGTAGTAGCAGTAGTAGTAGTAGCAGTTGTAGTAGCCATAATAGTAGTGGTACGAGAAGAAGTAGTAGTAGCGACAGCAAAAGTTGTAGTAGTAGTGGTTGTAGTAGCAGTAGCAGAAGTGGTACCTATAGTAGTAGTAGATGCAGTTGTAGTAGTTGTAGTGCTAGTAGAAATGGCTGCAGAAGGAGTAGCAGTAAACTTAGTAGTTATTGTTATTGTACCAAAACTAGTAGTAGTAGTAGTTGTTATTGTTGATATTATTATTGTTATTGTAGTAGTTTTAGCAGTAGAAGTGGTAGTAATAGCAGTATTAGTAGTAGTAGTAGTACTAGAAGTAGATGCAACAGTGGAAGCAGCTGTAGCAGTATAGTAGTAATAGCAGTAGTTGCAGTAACAGTAGCAATAGTAGTAGTAGTAGTAGTAGTAGTAGCACTAGCAGTAGTAGTAGTGGTAATAGCACTAGCAATAGAAGTATTCAGATTAGTAGTAGTCGTAGTAGTAGTCATAGTAGTAGCAGTACTAGTAGCAGTAATAGTAGAAGTAATTTTAGTTTCAGCGGCAACTATTGCAGTGGCAACAATTGCAGCAATATTAGTTGTACCAATAGTAGTATTAGTAGTAGTAGTAGTAGTAGCCATCGCAGCAGCAGTAGTTGTTGTAGTAGTAATAGCGGTAGCATCGTAGAAGTCGTTGGAGTAGTAGTCTTTGTAGTTGAAGTAGTAGTTGTTGTAGCAGTAGTAGTAGTAGTGGTGGTAGTAGTAGTAGTAGAGGTAGTAGTAGTAGCTGGAGTTATAGTAGCAGTTGTAATTGAAGTAGTAGTTACCGTATTACTAGGAGTAGTAGTAGTAGCAGTAGCCATAATAATAGTCACAGTAGTCTTATTAGCAGTAGTAGTAGCAGTAGTAGTAAAATGAGAAGTTGTCATAGTAGCAGTAGCAGTAGTGGTAGTAGTAGTAGTAGTAGTAACAACAGTAGGAGCAGGAGCAGGAGTAGTAGTAGCAATAGTAGCAGTATTTGAACTAGTATTTGTTGTTGTTGTTGTTCTTGCTGTAAGTGTTATAGTAGTAGTAGTAGTTGTTGTGGTAGTTGTTGTAGTAGTAGTTGTTGTTGTTGTGGTACTAGTAGTGGTAGTCGTAGGAGTAGTAGTAGTAGTAGGACACGAAGCAGTAGTTATTTTTGTTGGAGAAGTTATAGTAGTAGTAGTAGTATTAGCGGTAGAAGTAATAATAGTAGCAATAGAAGCAGTAGTAGCAACTATAGTAGTAATAGCATTAGTAGCAGCAGCAGTAGAAGTAGTAATAGCAATAGTAGTAGTTGTGCAAGTAGTAGCAATAATAGTAGTTGTAGTCGCAGTAGTAGTAGCAGCAACTGTAGCAGTGGTAATAGTTGTAGTAGTGCTAGTAATAATAATACTACTACTAGTAGTAGTAGCAGTTTGAGTAGTTGTGGTAGTATCAACTACAGCAGCAACAATAGTAGTAGGATGAGTAGTAGCAGCAACAACAGCTGCAGCAGTAGTACTAGGAGTACTAGTAGTAGTAGCAATTGTAGTAGAATCACTAGTAGTGGTACTAGCAATAGTAGTAGTGGCAGCAGTTGTAGCAGTAGTATCAAAAGTAGTGGTTATAGTAGTAGCAGTAATAGTAGTAGACGTGGTAGTAGTAGTCATAGTTGTGATAATAGTACTTGTAGTAGTGGCAGTGGTAGTAGCAACAGTAGTATTAGTAGGAGTTGCAGTACTTTTAGTGATAGAAGTAGTTGTAGTAGTAATAGCAGTAGAAAAAGTAGTACTAATAGCAGAAGTCATAGGACTAGTAGTCGTAGCAGCAGTAGTGGGGGTAGTAGCGGTAGTGTAGTAGTCGTAGTAGTATCAGTAGTAGCAGTAGTATCTGTAGTAGTTGCAACAGTAGTAGCTATAGCAGTAGTATGAGTAGTATGAGTAGTAGTAATAATAGTAGCAGAAGAAGTAGTAGTAGAATAAGAAGTAGTAGCAGCAGTAGCAATAGATGTCATACTGGTAATAGCAGTAGGAGTAGTAGTATCAGGAGTAGTAGTAGTAATTGTGGTAGTAGTCGAAACAATAATAGTAGCAGTACTAGCAGTAATAGTAGGAGTAGGAGTAGTAGCTATAGTAGTAGTACAAGAAGTTGTTGCAGTAGCAGGAGTAGTAGCAAAAGCAGCAGTAATAGTAGTTGTTGTAGCTGTTTTAGTAGTAGTAGTAGTAGCAAAAATAGCAGTAGCAGCATCAGTAGTAGCAGTAATAGCAGTAGTAGCAGTTGTTGCCATAGTCGTAGTTGTAGTAGTAGCGATAGTAGTAGTAGTAGAAATAGTAGTAGTGGTAGTAGAAATAGTAGAAGTAGCAACAGTCATACTAGTAGTAGCAAAAGTAGTAGTCATAGTAGTAGCGGTAATAGTAGTAGTAGTGGTAGTTGTCGTAACAGTAGTAGTTGTAGGAGTTGCAGTAGTTGTAGTAATAGCCGTAGTTGTAGTAGGTGGTAGAAGCAATAGCAGCTGTAGTAGCAGTAGTAGGAGGAGGAGGAGTAGTAGTAGTAGAACTAGAAGTAGTAGCTAAAAGAGTAGTAGAAGTAGTAGTAGTAGTAGTAGTAGTAGTTGTTGTTGTTGTTGTTGTTACTATAGTAGCAGTAGGAGTAGTAGTAGTAGCAAAAGTAGTAGTTGTGGTAGCTGTAGTAGTAGCTGTTATTGTAGAAGCAGTTGTAACCATAGCAGTAGTAGTTACAAAAGCAGTACAAGTAATGGAGGTAGTAGTAATAGCTGTAATAGCAAAAATAGTAGTCGCAATGGCTGTAGTAGTAGAAGGAGTAGTAGTAGTTGGAGTAGCAGCAATATTAGTAGTAACAAAAGTAGTAGTAGCAGTAGTAGTAGCGATTTTAATTGTAGTACTACTACTAGTAGTAGTAGCAGTAGTAGTAGCACTAGTAGCAGTAGTAGTCATAGTAGTAGTAGTTGTTATTGTAGTAGTAGTAGGAGTAGTAGTAGCTGTAGCTGCAACAGTAGGAGTAGTAGTAATAGTAATAGTAGTAGCAATAGTAGTGGTACTAATAGTACTAGTAGTAGTAGTAGTAGTAATTGTCGTGCTAGTAGTTGTAGCTGTAAAAGCAGTAGTGGTATTAGTAGTACTAGTAGTAGTAGTAGTAACAACTATAGTTGTAGGAGCAGTAGCTATAGTTGTGGAAGCAGCAGCAGCATTAGTAGTTGTAGGAGTACTACCAGTAGTAGTAGTAGTAGTAATACTAGTAGTAGTAGTAGTAGCCGGAATAGTAGCCGTAGTAGTTGCTATAGCGGTAGTAGAAGTAGTCAAAGCAGTAGCAATAGCACTAGCAGTACTAGAAGCAGTAGCAGCAACTGCAGTAGTTGTAGTAGCAGTGCTAGTGGTAGTAGTAATAGCAACAGCAGTAGTAGTAGCAGTAGTAGTTGCAGTAGCAGTAGTAGAAGTAGTTGTACTAGTGGTAGTAGTAGTTGTAGAAGTAGTACTGTTACTAGCAGTAGTAGTAATAGTAGTTGCAATAGTAGTAGTAGTGGTAGTAGTCGTAGTAGTAGTGGTAGTAGAAGTAGTAGTTGTAGCAGTAGTAGTAGTGGCAGCAGTAGTTGTAGTTGTAGTAGTAGTAGTAATGGTAGCCGGACTAGCAATAGTAGTTGTAGTTGCTGCAATAGTAGCAACTGTAATAGTATTATTTGTTTTTGTAGCTGGAGCAATAGTAAAAGTAAAAGTAGTAGCAGTAGTAGTACTTGTTGTAATTGTAGTAAAAGTAGTAATACTAGTAGCAGTTGTAGTAGTGGTAGTAGTAGTTGTCGTTGTTGCAGTAGTAGTAGTAGCTGTAGTAATAGAAGTAAGATTAGTCCGAATAGTACCAGTCCTAGTAGTAGTAGTAGTAATAATAATAGTAGTGGCAGTAGCAGTAGCAGATTTAGTACTAACAAAAGTAGTTGTAGTTGGGGAATTAGTAGTAGTAGAAGTAGGAGTAGCAGTAATAGTAGTAGTAGTAGTAATATTACTAGGGATAGTAGCAGTAGCTGTAGTTGTCCCAATAGCTGTAGTTGCAGTAGTAACAGTACTAGTAGTAGCTATTGTAATGGTAGAAATAACTACTACTACTACTACAATTACACCTACTCTTATTCTCGCAACAACTACTATTGCATCTAATCCAACTATTGCTATTATTACTACAACTACTGCTACAACCTCTACTATCAATACTACTCCTACAACTACTACTCCTAATTCAACAACTATTACTACTGCTACTGCTACTACTGCTACTACTACTACTACTAATATTTCAACTACCACTACTACCGCTACTCTACAACTATTACTTCTAGTGCTACTACTACTGCAACTAATACTACTATTGCTACAACTACTATTGTTGTTGCTGTTACTACAACTAATGCTGCCACAATTTCTACTACTACTTTTAATGTTGTTTTTGCTGCTACTACTATTACAACTACAACTACTACTTCCACTACTACTACTACAGCTGTAACTAGTATTACTACTTATTCTATTACTACTACCACTACTACTACTACTACTACTACTACTACTACTACTACTACTACTACTATTACTTCCACATTTACTAGTACTTGTACTACTACTACTATTACTACTATTACTACTTATGTTACTGCTACTACTACTATTACTGCTACTGATACTAGTACTTCTACTACTGCTACTACTATTACTACTACTACTACACCAACTAGAAGTAGCAGCAGAAGGAGTAGTAGTAGTAGTACTCCTACTCATACTCTGACTACAAGTACACCTACTACGACTACTACTATTACTACTACTGCTACTGGTGCTGCTACAATTACTATAACAACAACAACTACTGCTAATCCTACTGCAACTACTGCTACCACTACTCCAACTATTACTACTCCTACTACAACTCCTACTAGTACTCCCACTACTACTACTACATCTCCTCCTCCTCCGACTACCACTACCACTACTACTACTACTACTACTACTACTACTACTACTACTACTACAACTACTGCTACTACAACTACAGCTACTCTTATGCCTGCTTCTACTGCTATTCCACCTAATCCTACTACTGCTACTACTACTCTTACTAAAACTCCTACTCATACTACTGCTGCAACGACTACTACTACTCCTACTTCTACAATAAGTATAACTACTACTACTACTACTACTACTACTACTACTACTACTAATTCTACAAATACTACTACGACTGCTACTACTACTACATCTATTACTACACCGACTACTACTACTACTTCTACCACTACTACTACCGCTACTCTACAACTACTATGTCTAGTACCACTACTATTGTTACTCCTACAACTAATGCTTCTACAACTAATGCTACCACTCCTACTACTGCTACTTCTATTGTTGTGGTTGCTGCTACTACTGCTACAACCACTACTACTACTATTACTAGTACTATGGCTGCTACTACTTCTATTAACACAACATCTATTATTGTGGTTGTTGCTACTATTGCTACAACCACTACTACTACTACTAGTACTATGGCTGCTACTACTTCTATTAACACTACTTCTATTACTACTACTACAACTACTACAACTACTACTACTACTACTACTTCTACTTAAACAACAATAACAACTACTACTACTACGACTTCTACTACTGCTACTACTTTTACTACTACTACTACTTCTGCTACTGCAACTACTACCACACTACTACAACTACTACTATTACTGCTACTTCTACTACCACGATGCTACTACTACTACTACTACTTGTACTACTACTAATGCTATTGTTGTTGCTGCTACTACTACTACTACTACTATTCTCCGACTACATCTACTACTACTAGGACTACTCGGCTACTACATCTACTACTACTAGTACTAATACTACTAGTGCTAGTACAAACACTACTACTACTATTGCTACAACAACTATTATTACTACTACTACTACTCCTACTACTACTACTCCTACTACTACTACTCCTACCATTACTGCTAGTACTACTACTACATCTACAACTACTGCTACATCTACAACTACTACTATTCCAACTCCTACTACTACTCCTACTACCACAACAATTACAACTACTACTATTACTAGAACAACTACTACTACAAATACTACTGCTACTATTACTACTCCTACTACTAATACTACTCCTATTATTATTACTATTACTACTACTATTGCAACTTTTTCTAATACTACTACTATTACTACTAATACTGGAACAGCTACTACTATAATTACTACTACTCCTACTACAACTACTACTACTACTACTACTTCTACTACTGCTGTTGCTGGTACTACTACTACCACTACTACTACTAGTGCTGCTATTTCTACTGCTACTATTACAATAACTACTACTACTACTATTATTGCTGCTTCTACTACAATTGATACTATTACTACTACCACTTCTTCTCCTACTACTTCTACTACTACAACTAAAACTAATGCTACTACTACTATGACTACTATAACTACTACTACTACTCTTGCTAGAACTGTGACTATTATTACTACAACTACAAGTACGAGTTATACTATTACTACTCTGACTCCAACTCCTTCTCCTACTCCTACTACCACAACAACAACAACAACTACTACTACTAACTCCTAATACTCCAACTTCTACTGCTACTACTACAACTATTACTCCTACTACTGCTGCTATTACTACAATAACAACAACTACTACTAGTACTCCTGCAGCTACTACTACTCTGACTACTATTACTAGTACTACTACTTCAACCACTTCTACTACTACAACAACAACCAATACTATTATTACTACTAGTACTACTACAACAAATACTACTACTATCAGTGCAACTAGGACAACTAGTACTACTACAACTACTTTTGATATTACTACTCCACACCTACTCCAACTCCTACTCCTACTACTTCAACTACTACGACTACTGCTACTACTACTATTGCTACAACAACAACTACTACTATTATTATTGAACCTAATACTCCTACTACTACAACGACAATAACAACAACAACTACTCCAATTACTACTACTATGACTATTACTACTACTACTACTACTACTAGTACTCCTACTCCTAACACTCCTACTACTACTACTACTACTCCTCATCCTCCTAACACTGCTACTACTACTAATACTACAACAGCTATTACTACCATAACTACTACAACTATTACAACAACAACTACTACTTCTATTACTACTACTACTAAAACTACTATTCTAGCTACTACTACTTCTACTACTACTACAACAACCCTTACTACTACTACTACTCCTACAACAACTACTACTACTGCTACCACTGCTACTACTACTACTACTTCAACTATTTCTACTATTGCTACTCTTTGACTACTATGAATAGCACTATAAATATAGCTACTACTACTAATATTGATGTTGTTGCTGCTGCTACTAATGTTGTTACTATTACTACTACTTCTACAATTGTTGTTGTTGTCGCTGCTACTACAACTACATTACTACTACTACCTCTACTACTACAACTACTATTACAACAACTACTACTATTACTGGTAATTCTACCACTACTACTACTATAACCACTATTACTACTGCTGTTGCTACTACTGCTACATCTATTTCTACTACTACTTCTTCTACTACTTCTACTGCTACCACTATTAGTACTACTGCTATCACTACTACTACTACTACTCCGGCTTCTAGTACTATATTTGCTACTACTACTACTACTACTCCTACGCCTGTTGCTACTACTCCTGCTACTACTCCTGCTGCTCAAACTACTACTGCTTCAACTATAGTTGCTACTACTGCTACTCCTACGACTTCTACTACTACTACTACGCCTGCTGCTGCTTCTACTACTATTACTACTAGTACTACTCCTATTGCAACTACTATTCCTCCTTCTACTACTAGTACTGCTGCTACTATGACTACTACTATAATAACTACTTCTGCTATTACTATTGCTACTATACCTACTACTTCTACTATAATTATTTATACTACAAGTTCTACTACTACCACAACTCCTACTGCAATTTTTACAACTATTACTACTCGTGTTGCTGTTGCTGCTACTATAATAGCTGCTACCTCTACTACTGCTAATGTTGCTACTGCTACTACTACTGCTACTACTTCTACGACCACTACTACTACTAATACTACTCCTATTGCTGCTGCTATTGTGAATACTACAACTACCGCTACTACTACTACTACTACTACTACTACTACTTCTGTTGGCACAACTTCTGCTGCAACTTCTACTACAACTACTGCTGCTGCTCCTACTACTTGTACAATGAGTACTACTAGTTCTAGTAGAACAACTACTACTAATACTCCTCCTTCCACAACTACTACAACTATTACTACTATAACTACTTCTACTCTGACTCATACTCCTACTCCTATTGCTACTCTGACCACCACAATACCTACTACTACTACTACTACTAGTGCTACCAGCCCTACAATTACTACTACTATAACAACAACAACAACAACAACAACAACAACAACAACAACTGCTACTACTCCTACAATTGCTCCCACTACTCCAATGATTACTAGTCCTACTACAACTCCTACTACTCCTATTACTCCCACTACTACCACTCTATCTCCTCCTCCTCCTATTAGTACTAGCAGTACAACTATTATAACTACTACTACTACTATTAGCAGTACTACTATTATAACTACTACTACTACTACTACTATTAGCAGTACTATTATTATAACTACTACTACTACAACTACATTGTGTTTTACTCTAGCTACTACTACTACTACACCTACCCCTACTACTTCTACTACTACTATTACTTCTCCTACTACTACTGCTATTACTCCTATTACTACAACTACTACTACTACTACTACTACTACTCCTACTCCTACCTCTACTACTACTTCTACTTCTACTACAACTACTACTACTACAACAACTACTACTACAACTCCTACTACTACCACTACTTCTACAACGGCTACTACTGCTACTTTTCAACTACTACTTCTAGTATTACTACCACTTCTACTACTACTACTATAACTACTACTACAATTATTATTGCTGCCGCAACTACTTCTACTACTACAACTACTATTGTTGCTGTTGTTGGTACTACTACTACTACTGCTGCTATTGCTACTGCTACTACTACTACTTCTACTTCAACTATAACTACTCCTCTTCCTACTACTACTACTACAATGACTACTACTACTACAACTACTACTCCTACTTCTAAAACCTCTTCTACTACTACTATTACTACTACTATGACTGCTACTACTGCTACACCACTATTACTACTACTACTATTGCTATTGCTTTTACTACTACACTATTACTGCTACTACTACAAGAACTTCTACTACTACTACTACAACAACAACAACAGCAACAACTTCTAGCACTACTTTGGCTACGACATCTACTACTACTACTACTGCTAGGACTATTACTGCTCCTTTAACTACTACTATACCTACTACTACTAATCCTACAGCTGTAACTGCTACTATTACTACAACTACTAGTACTACTGCCACTGCTACTTCTACTACTGCTGCCACTCCTGCAACTACTACTTCTACTACTACAACTGCTATTACTCCTACCACATCTACTGCTACTACTACTACTATAATTGCTACTGCTAAAATAACAACTACAACTACTTTTGCTACTTCTTTTGCTACTACTAGTGCTACTTCTACTTCTACTATTTCTACTACTACTACTTCTAATTCTACTGCTACTTCTGCTACTACTAATGCAACAACAACAACTACTACTACTACTAGTGTTGCCACTACAAGTACTAATACTACAATTATTGCTACTGTCACCACTACTATTGCTACTACTGCTACATCTACTACTCCTACTGCTTCTACTATTACTACTACTACTACAGCTATTTCTACATCTGCTACTACTACTACTACTACTTCAACTACTGCTACTACTACTACTATTGCTATTAATACTACTACTACTACTACTACTACTACTTCTGCTGCTGCTACTACTACTACTACTCCTACTGCTACTGCTACTGTAATTATTACAGATGCTACTACTACTACTGCTGCTACTGCAACTGCTACTGGAACCATTACTGCTGCCACTACCACTGCTACTATAACTATCACTACTACTTTTCTAACTACTACTACTACTATTACTACTATTGTTGCTACTACTGCTACTAGTCCTATTGCTACTACTGTAACTCCTGATACTATTGCCACCGATACTAGTACTACTACTACTTCTACTACTACTGCTACTACCACTACTTCTACAACTTCTTCTACTACAACTAATACTGCTACTACATTGTTGCTGCTTCAACTATAACAACAACAACTACTACCACTACTAGCACTACTACTTCTATTACTACTATTACTGCTACTACTACTACTACTACTTCCACTACTACTACTACCATTGCTACTGCTACTGCTACTGCTACTGCGGCTACTACTACTGCTACTGCTACTGCGGCTACTACTACAACTACTGCTACTACTACTACACCTCCTACTACTACAACTCCGACTACTACACTTTTACAACTACTACTAGTATTTGCTACTAGTACTACTACCAGTTCTGTAACTACTACTGCTACTACTACTACTATTCCCATAAATGGTGCTGCCATAACTGCTAGTCCTACTACCATAACTTGTACTGCTGCTACTGCTACTTCTACTGAAGCTACTACTACTACTACAACAACAACAACAACAACTACCACTACTACTACTACTACTCTCACTCCTACTATAACAACTACTACTATTACTACTTCTGCTACCACAACTCCTAATACTATTGCTAATACTAATATGAGTACCACTTCTGCTACTACTACTCCTACTCCTCCTACTCCTCCTACTCCTACTACTACTAGCACTACTATCACTACTGCTACTCCTGCTACTACTACTGCAACTGCTACCACTACTTGTGCTATTACTACTGCAAGTGCCACAACAACTGTTGCAACTACTACTACTACTACTACTACTACTACTACTACTGCTGCTACTACTAATACTACTAAAACTACTACTACTCATAATGCTACTAATACTGCTGTTTCTACTATTACTATTACTATTTCTACTAATACTACCACTACTACTACTACACTACTACAGCTAATACAACTACCTCTACTAATACTACCATCACTTGTACTACTACTACCACTACGGCTACTTCCACTGCTACTACTAGTGATAATACTACTGCTACTGCCCCAACTACTACTACTATACTACTACTACGACAACTACTACTATTACTACTACTGCTGCTACAATTATTACTACTACCACTACTCCTACTACTATACCTAATGCTACAACTACTCCTAATACTACTTCTACTTTTGCTACTCCTACTACTTGTATGGCAACTCCTACTCCTACTACTGTGAGAACTGTTATTACCGCCACAACTACAACTACTTGAAGAACTACTATTTCTATTACTACTACTATAGCTCATACTACCACTGCTATAACTGTTATGAATGCTAATGACACTGCTACTATTTCTACTACTACAACAACTGGAACTGCTAAAGGTACTACTACTACTATTGCGACTACTACAACTGGTTCTACTACTACTACTCCTCCAACAGCTAATATAATTGCTACTATAGCTACTACTACTACTACTACTTAGCAACTGCTACTGCTAATAACACTACTATTACTACTAGTACTATTGCTACTGCTACTTCTACTACTACTACTACTACAAATACCACTCTTACTACTACTACTACTACTACTACTACTACTACTACTACTACTACTACTACTACTACTACTACTACTACTATTACTACTATAACTACTATTACTGCTGCTACTACTACTACCACTGGTACTACTCCAAGTACTACTATTGTAACTACTCTTACCACCATAACTTCTACTACTACTACTACTACTATGACTACTACTACTACAACTACAACTACAACCACCACCACCACCACCACCACCACCACCACCACCACTACCACTACTACAACAACAACAACAACAACAACTACTACTACTACTGCTGCTGCTGCTGCAACTGCTACTACTACTACAACAACTACTACTACTATGAATGCTACTACTACACCTACTCATACTATTGCCACTACTACTACTAACACTACTCCTCCTCCAACTCATATTGCTGCTAT
>RXID01014908.1:148835-176187 GCA_005019695.1 Trichopus zeylanicus subsp. travancoricus
CTACTACTACTACTACTACTACTACTACTACTACTACTACTACTACTACTACTACTACTACTACTACTACTACTACTACTACTACTACTGCTACTATAACTACAACTTCTACTACTAGTACAATTGCTACAACTAGAACTCCAACTACTACCGGTACTGTTGCAACTAATACTAACACCACTATTAGGACTACTATAACTACTACTACTACTACAACAACAACAACAACAATAACAACAACAACTACTACTACTGCTGCTGCTGCTGCTGCTGCTGCTGCTGCTGCGATTCCTACTCCTACTACTGCTATTACTACTACTCTTACTACTCCTCCTACTGCTGCTATTGCTACTCGTACTATAACTCCTACTTCTACTACTACACCTACTACTACTATGCCAACTCCAACTACTACTACGCCTAGTGCTACCTCTATTCTGGCTCATATTACTATGGCTACTACTACTACTTCCACTACTACTAGTACAACAATGACAACAACTAATACATGCACTACTACTCCTACTCCTCCTCCTCCTCCTCCTACTACTACTACTACAATAGCAACTACTACTACTACTACTCCAACAACTATTACTATTAATACTAATAACAATAATAATTACTACTACTAATACTAACACTCCTCCTTGTACTACTATTGCTCCTAATACTCCTAAAACATCTACAACTTGCTACTAATCCCAACACTGGTACAACATCTAGGATTACAACTCCCCCTCCTACTACTACTACTACAACATTCCTACTACTACTGCCAGTACTACTATTGTTGAGATGCTACTACGACTACTACCACTACTACTACCACTATTATAGTTATGACTACTCCTACTACAACTACAATTCTTACCACTAGTGCTACTACTACTACTACTCCACGTACTAATACTACTGCTCCAAATACCCCTCCTATTGCTACTACTTCCACCACCCCTACTACTACTACTACTCTTACCACTACTACTACCACTATTACTACTACTCATACTAATGCTAGTAGCAACAGTAGTAGTAGTAGTAATTATAGTTATTGAAGGAGTAGTGGGAGAAATAGCAATAGAAGCTAATATAGTAGTAGCAGTAATAGTAGTAATAGTAGTAGGAGGCGGAGGAGGAGTTGTAGTATTAGGAGTAGTAGTAGCTGTAGTAGTTGCAGTAGTAGTTGAAGTATCAATAATAGTAGTATTAGTAATAATTATAGTTGTAGGAGTAGAACTAATAGTAGTAGTAATAGTAGTACTTGTAGTAATAGTAGTAATAGTTGTAGCAGTAGTAGTAGTAGTAATAGTAGTAGTCATAGTAGTAGTACTAGTAGTATTAGTACAACTAGTACTAGTAGTAGTAGTTGCATAGTAGTATTAGTAGTAGTGGTAGTAGTAATACTGGTCATTTTTGTTGTAGTATAAGTAGTAGTAGTTGTTGTTGTAGTTGAAGTAGTAGGAGGAGGAGGAGGAGGAGGAGGAGGAGTTGTAGTAGTAGCAATAGCAGTAGTAGGAGGAGGAGTAGTAGTAGCAGACGTGGTAGTAGTAGTAGTTGTAGTAGTAGTAGTAGTAGTAATAGGAGTAGTAGTACGAGTAGCTGTAGAAGTAGTAGCAGTAGTAGTAGTGACGGTAGTAGAAGTAGTAGTAGTAGCAGCAGCAACAGCAGTAGCAGTAGCAGTAGTAGTAATAGTAATTGTAGTAGTAATAGTAGTAGTTGTAGTAGGTATTTTAGGAGCAATAGTAGTAGTAGCATGGTAGTTGCAATAATTATAGTTGTAATAGTAGTAGTAGTAGTAGTAGTAGGAATAATAGCAGTAGTAGTATTAGTAGTAGCAGTAGTAGTAGAAGAAGAAATAGTAGTAGTAGTAGTAGTAGTAGAAATAGTTGTAGTAGTAGGAATAGCAATCATGGCAGTAGCAGCTGCTGTAGAATTAGCATGACTACTAGTAGTAGAAGTTGTCATTGTTGTTGTATTAGTAGTTGTGATAATAGTAGTAATAGTAGTAGTACTAGTAATAGTAGTAGTACTAGTAGTAGTAGTAGTTGGGTTAGTAGTAGTAGGAACAGTAGGAGTAGTAGGAGTAGCAGTAGTATTAGAAGTAGTAGTAGTAGTAGTAGTAGTAGTAGCTATAGTAGTATTACCAATAGTAGTAAGAGTAGTGGTGGTGGTCCTAGTATTAGTAATAGTGGTTGTAGGAATGGTAGTTGTAATACTAGTAGAAGTAGTAGTAATAGTTGTAGTAGTAGTTGTTGTAGTAGTAGCAATTGTAGTAGTAGTTTTAGTAGCATTAGTAACAGTAGTAGTTTTGCGAGTAGTAGTAGTAGAAGAAGAAGTAGTAATAGTAGTGACAGAAGTAGCAAAAGTAGAAATGGTAGTAGCTGTTGTAGTCATAGTAGCAGTAGTAGTAGATGGAGCGGTAACAGCTACAACAGTAGTAGAAGTAGTAGTAGCAGTAGCAGCAATAGTAGCAGTAGTGGTAGTAGAAGTATCAGTTGCAGCAGTAGCTATAGTAGCTATAGTAATAGTAGTAGTAGTAGCAATAGCAAAAGTAGCAGCAGTTGTGGTAGTAGTAGTAGCAGCAGCTGTAGCAATAGTAGTACTAGCAGCAGCTGTAGTAGTAGTATCGAAAGTAGTAGTAGCGGTAGTAGTATTATTAGTAGCAGTATTTCTATTAGTTGTAATAGTAGTGGTAGCAGCAGCAGCAGTAGCAGTCGTAGAAGTTATAGTAGTAGTAGTAGCAGCAGTAGTAGAAGGCGTAGTAGTAGTAGTAGCAATTACAGTAGTTGCAGTAGTAGCAATTGCAGCACTACTATTAGTATTACTAGTTGTAGCAATAGAGGTGGCAGTAGTAGTACTAGTACCTGTTATAGCTGCAGTAGCAATTATAGAACTAGTAGTAGTAGTACTAGTACTAGTACTAGTACTAGTACTAGTACCAGTAGCAGCGGCAGTAGAACTATTAGCAGTAGCAGTTCTAGTAATAGCAGTTGATGTAGTAGAAGTTGCAGCAGTTGTTATTGTAACAGAACTATTAGTTGCATTAGTAGTAAGAGCAGCACTTGTTGTAGCAATAGTAGAAGTAGTATGAGTAGTACTACTAGTAGTAGAAGTACCAGTAGCAGTAGCTGCAGTCATGGTAGCTATTGCAGATGGAGATGTTCTAGTAGTAATAGTAGCAGTACTAGTAGTAGTACTAGTAGTAGTAGGACAAGTAGTGGCAGAAGTTGGAGTAGTAGTAGGAGTAAAAGTAGTAGTAGTAGAAGTAGTAGTAGTAGTAGTAGTAGTAGTACATGTCATAGTAGTAGCAGTGGTACTAGTAGTAGTAGTTGTAGCAGCATTGGTAGTAGTAGTAGAAGTTGTTGTAGTACTGGTAGTAGCAGTAGTGGTATTAGCAATAGTAATAGTTGTTGTTGTTGTTGTAGTAGTAGTAGTTGTAGTAGTAATAGTAATAGTAGTAGAAGTTATAGTACAAGTAGTTGCAATAGTAGTGGTAGTAGTAATCATAGCATTAGTAGTAATAGGAGTAGAAGTAGTAGTAGCAGTAGTAGCAGTGGCAGCAGTATTAGTAGTATTGATAGTAGTTGTAGTAGCAGTAGTAGTAGTAGTAGTAATAGTAGTAGTAGTAGTAGTAGTAATAGTAGTAGTAGTAGTATTAGTTGTAGTAGTAGTAGTAGTAATAGTAGTAGTAGTAGTAGTAGTTGCAGTAGTTGTACTAGTACGTTTCGTAGTGGCAGTAGTAGTTATTGTAATGGTCATAGCAAAAGTAGAAGCAAGAGTACTAGTAGTAGTTGTTGTTGTACTAGTTACGGTATTAGTAGTAGTAGTAGAAGTAGTAGTAGTAGTAGCAATAGTAGTTGTAGTAGCAGCAGCAGTAGTTGTAGTAGCAGCAATAGTTCTAGTAGTAGTAGTAGTAGTAGCAGCAGTAGTTGTAGCAGTAGCAGTACTAGTAGCAGTTGTATTAGTAAGAGTAGTTGTAGTTGTTGTTGTAGAAATAGTTGTAGTAGCAATTATAGTAGTAGTAGCTAGAGTACTTGTTGTATTAGTAGTAGTTGTTGTAGTAGCAGTATTAGTAGAAGTAGTAGTAGAAGGAGTAGTAGTACTTGTAATAGTAGTAGTAGTAGTAGTCATCGTCGTAGTACTAGTCCTAGTTCTAGTATTAGTAGCCATTGTAGTAGTGCCAGAAGCAGTAGTAGTAGCAGTAGTAGCAATAGTAATAGTAGTAGTTTTTGTTATTTTTGCAGTAGTAGTACACTAGTAGTAGAAGATTTTGTAGTAGTAGTAGTATTAGTAGCAGCAGTAGTAGTCGTAGTAGTACTAGTCGTAATAGTAGTAGTAATTGTAGTAGTAGTAATAGTATTTATAGTAATAGTAGTAGTAATTGTTGCATTTGTAGCAGCAGTAGTAGCAATAGTAGTTGTGGAAGTAGTAGTTATAGGCGTAGGAGTGGTGGTAGTAGCAGCAACAGTAGTAGTAGTAGTAGTTAAAGCAGCAGCATTAGTTATTGTAGTAATAGTATATGCTCTAGTAGTAGTAGGAGTAGGAGTAGGAGTTCGAGTAGTAGTTGTTGTTGTAATAGCAGTGGTAGTAGGCGTAACAATAGTAGTAGCTGCAGCAAAAGTAGCAGTTGCAGTAGTATGATAAGTTACACAAGTAGTAGTAGACATAGAAGTAGGAGTTGGAGTTCAGGTAAGAGGAGGAGTAGTAGTAGTAGGTAATAGTAGTAATAGGAGTACTGTAGGAGTAGTATTGGTTGTTGTTGTTGTTGTAGTAGGAATTGTAATAGTGGAAGTAGTGGTTGGAGTAGTAATAGGATTAGGAGTTGGAGTGGTGGTAGTAGTAGTTGTAGTAGCAGAAGTAGCAGTAGGAGTAGTAGTAGGCGAAGGAGTAGTAGTAGTAGTAGTAATAGTTGTTGTTGTTGTAGAAGTTGTAGTAGTAGTAATAGAAGTAGTAGTAGTAGTAGTAGTAGTAATAGTAGGAGTAGTTGTAGCTGTAGGATTAGTAATATTAATTGTAGTAGTAGTAGGATAAGAGAAGTAGTAGGAGTAGTAGTAGTAGTCGTGGTTGTAGGAGTGGTTGGAGTAGTAGTAGGAGTAGCAATAGAAGTAGTAGTAGAAGTAGTAGTAACAATAGTAGAAGTAGTAGTAGTACCAGAAGTAGTAGTAGCGGCAGCAATATTAGTAGCAGAAGTAGTAGTAGTAGTTGGAGTAAAAGCAAAATAGTAGAAGTAGCAGCCGCCATAGTATAGTAGTCATAGTAGCCGTAGTAACATTAGCGGTAGTCGGAGTAGTTGCAGTAATACTAGTAGTAGCGGTAGAAGTAGCAGCAGCATCAGTAGTAGTAAAAGTAGAAGTAGTAGTAGTAGTATTAGTGGTAGTAGTAGTCATAGTAGTAGTTGCAGTAGTGGAAGCAAAAGTAGTAGCAGTAGTAGTTACAACAAAAGTAGTACCAGTAGTAGTAGTAGTGGGTAGTACCAGCAGTAGTAGTAGTAGTAGTAGTAGACACAGCAGCAACAGCAATAGTAGTAGTAGCTGCACTTGTAGTAGTAGTGATAGTAGTTGCAGTTGCAGTAGCAGTAGTAGTAGTAGTAGTATTAATAGACACAGTTCTAGTAGCCATGGTAGCTGTAGCAGCTGCAGTAGCATTACTAGCAGTAGCAAGAATAGTTGCAGTAGCAAGAGTAGCTGTAGTAGCAAGTAATAGTACTAGCCATAGCTGCAGAACTTGTAGTAGTAGTAGTAGTAGCAACAGCAGCAGCAGTAGTAGTAGTCATAGTAGTAGTAGTGGCAATAGAAGTAGCAGTCATAGCAGAAGTAGTAGTAATAGTTGTAGCAGTTGCAATAGTCGCACTAGTAGTAGTAGTATTATTAGTAGCAGTAGTAGTAGTAGTAGAAGTAGTAGCAGTAGTAGTACTAGCAATTATAGCAGCAGCAGTAGTAGTTGTAGTAGTAGAAATTGTTGTGTAGTCGCAGTAGTAGTAGGAGGAGTCGTAAAGGGAGTAAGCTAGTTATAGAAGTAGTAGTTATAGTTATCGTATCAGTAGTAGTAGTTGTTGTAGTAATGGTAGTAATATTAGTAGTATTAGTAGTAGCATTGGTAGTAGTTACAGTAGTCATAGTAGTTGGAGGGGTAGTAGTAGGAGTAACAGTCGAAGTAGTAGTAGTAATTGAAGCAGCATCAGTAGTGTTGTAGTAATAGTAGTAGTAGTAGGAGTCGTAGAAGAAGTAGTTGTGGAAGTAGTAGAAGTACTAGCTGTAATAGTAGTAGTAGTAGTACTAGTAGTAGTACTAGTAGTAGCAGTAGTAGTATTAGTAGTAGTAGTAGCAGTGGCAGCAGCAGTAGCACAAGTAGTGGCAGTAGCAGCCACCGTAGTATTAGTAGTAGTAGTAGGAGTCGTAACAGTACCAATAACAGTAGTTGCAGTAATACTAGTAGTAGCAGCAGAAGTAGCAACAACATCAGGAGTAGTAGAAGTAGAAGTTGTAGTGGTAGTATTAGTAGTAGTAGTAGTCATTGTAGTAGTTGTAGCAGTAGAAGTAGCCGTAATAGTAGCAGTAGTTACAGCAAAAGTAGTGGGTTGTACCAGCTGTAGTAGTAGTAGTAGCAGTAGCAGCAGCAGTAGCAGCAGCAGTAGCAGCAATAGTAGTTATAGTAGTATCAGCAGTAGTAGAAGTAGCAGGAGTAGCAATTGCAATAGTCGCGCTAGTAGTAGTTGCAGAAGCTATAATAGTAGCGATAGTAGTAGTAGTAGTTACAGTAGCAGCAGTAGTAGTAGTAGTAATCGATGCAGCACTAGCAGCCGTGGTAGCAGTAGCAGTTGCAGTAGCATTACTAGTAGTACTAGGAGTAGTAGCTGTAGCAGGAGAAGCAGTAGTAGCAGTAATAGTAGTAGCCATAGCAGAAGTAGCGGTAGTGCAAGTAGTAGTAGTAGCAATAGTAGTAGTAGTAGTAGTCATAGTAGTAGTATTTGTAGTATTAGTAGCAATACTTGTAATAGTAGTAGCAGTTGTAGCAGTAGCAGTCAGTAGTAATAGTTGTAGCAGTTGCAATAGTCGCATTAGTAGTAGTAGTAGAGGCAGTAGTAGTAGTATAAGTAGTAGCTGTAGGGCAAGTAGAAGAAGTAGCAGAAGTAGTAGTAGTAGAAGTAGTTGTAGTTGTAGTTGTAGTTGTTGTAGTAGTACTAGTAGCAGCAGTAGTAGCAGTAACACCAGTAGTAGTATTAGTAATAGTTGTGTTGTTGCAGTGGTAGTAGTAGGAGCAGTAAACGTCGTAAGCTAGTTGTAGAAGCATTAGTAGTAGTTGTTTTAGCAGTAGTAGTAGTAGAAATAGTAGTAGTAGTAAAATTAGTAGTATTACCAGTAGCAATGATAGTAGTAAAAGTAGTCATAGTAGTAGGAGTAGGAGTAGGAGTAGCAGTAGAAGTAGTAGTAGTAGTAGTAGTAATAGAAGTAGAAGTAGTAGTAATAGTAGCAGCAGCAATAGTAGTTGGAGTAATAGTAGTAGTTGTTGGAGTAGTGAAGAGGTAGCTGTAGAAGTAGTAGAAGCAGTAGCCGTAATAGTAGGACTAGTAGTAGTAGGGGTAGTAGTAGTGGTAGTAGTAGTAGTTGTTGTTGTAGCAATACTTGTAGTAATAATAGTAGTATTAGTAATGATAGTAGTTAACGGAGTAGTAGTAATAGTAGTAATAGTAGTAGTAATAATAGTAGTTGTAGTAGTAGTTGTGGTATTTGTAATAGCAGTAGTAGTAACAGTAGCAGTAGTGGTGTTAGTAGTAGTAGTAGCAGTAGCTGTTGTAGTAGTAGTAATAGTAGTAATAGTAGTAATTATTGTTGTTGTACTAGTCTTAGTAGTAGTAGTAATTGTAGTACCAGTAGTCATAATAGTAGTACAAGTAGTAATAGTAGTAGTAGTAGTAGTATTAGTAGTAGTAGTAGTTGTTGTTGTTGTTGTTGTAGTAGCAATTGTAGGAGTAGCAACAGCAATACCACTAGTACTAGTAGTTGTAGCAGAAGAAGTTGTTGTTGTTGTCGCAGTAGTAGTAGCAGTAATACACATAGTAGCAGTAGAAGTGGTCGTTGTTGCAGTACTACTAGTAGTAGTTCCAAGAGCAGCAATGGTAATAGTAGTTGTAAGAGCAAGAGTAGTACTACTAGCAGTAGTAGTAGCAGCAGTCACAGCAAGTGTAGTTATAGTAGCACTAGTAGTAGCGGCAACAGCAGCAGAAGTAGTAGTGTTGTAGTAGTAGTGGTAGTCACTGTAGTAGTAGTAGTAGAAGCAGTAACAGTAGCAGTAGCAGTCGTTGTCGAAGCTGTAGTATTGGTAGTAGTAGAACTAATAGTAGTAGTAGTAGTAGTCGTAGCAGCAGCAGCAGTAGTAACAGTAGTAATATTAGTAGGAACGGTAGTAGTAGTAGTTGTAGCAGCAGTAGTTGTTGTTGTAAAAGTAGTAGTAATAGTAATAATAGTAGTAGTAGTTGTAGTAGTAGTAGCAGTCATAGTAGCAATAGGAGTAGCAGTAGTAGTAGCATTAGTAATATTAGTGGTAGCAGTAGTAGTGGATGTAGTTGTAGCTGTAGAAGTAGTAGGGGTAATCGTAGTTGTAGTAGCTGGAGTTGTAGGAGCAGTAGTAGCAATGGTAGAATTAATAGTTGTAGCAATAGCAAGAGTAGAAGTCATACTAGTTCTAGTAGTGGTAGTAGTAGAAGTAGTAGCAGTAGTAGTTGTTGTAGTAGTAGTGGTAGCAGTAGTTGTAGTACTAGTATTGGTAGTAGTAGTATTGGTTCAAGCAGTTGTAGTAGTAGTAGAAGTAGCAGCAGGAGTAGTAGCTGTAGTAGAAGCGGTAGTAATAGTTGCAACAGTAGTAGTAGTAGAAGTAGTAGTAGCAGCGGCATCAGCAGCAATAGTAGTAGTTGTAGTAGCAATAGTAGCAGTAATTGTAGCATGAATAGTAGTAGCAGAAGTAGATGTAGTAGTAACAAAAGTAGATGTAGTAGTAGTAGTAGTCTAGAAAAAGCAGTAATATTAGTTGTTGTTGTTATTATTATTGTAGTAGTAGTAGCATTAGCAGTTGTAGTAGTAGTAGCAATACTTGTAGCAGAAGTCATAGTAGTAGGAGCAATAGTAGTTGGAGTAGCAGTAGTAGTATTATCAGTATTGGAAGCAGTAGGAGCAATAGTTGCAGCCATAGTAGTTGTAGCCAAAGTAGCAGTGGTAGTAGGAGTAGTAGTAGTTGTTGTTGTAGTAGTTTAAAGTATTAGTAGCAGTGGAAGTAGTAGTAGTTCTAAAAGTAGCAGTTGTAGGAGTAATCATAGCAGTAGTAGTAGAATTTGGTGTAGTACAATTAGTATTAGTAGCAGTACTAGGATTAGGAGTAGAGATAGTAGTAGTAGAAGTAGTGGTAATAATACTACTAGCAGTAGTAGTAGTAGTAGTAATAGTAGTAGTAGTAGTAGCAGCAGTAGTTGTTGTTGTTGTAGTAGGAGTAGCGGTAGTAGTTGGTGTAGTAGTGGTAGTAGTAGTAGTAGTGAGAGTAGTAGTAGTAGTAGTAGTAGTATTCACCATAGTAGTAATAGTAATGGCAGTACCAGTGATCGTAGTAGTTGTAGTAGTAGTAGTAGTAGTAGTAGTAGTAGTAGTAGTAGTAGTACAAGTAGTAGTAGTTGTTGTTGTGATTTTTGTTGTAGAAGTAGTAGAAACAGTAGTAGTAGATGTTGTTGTAGTAGTAGTAGAAGAATTAGAAGTGGTAATAGTTGTTGTTGTTGTTGTTGTTGTAGTAGTAGTAGTAGTGGTGGTGGTGGTTGTTGTTGTTGTTGTAGCAGTAGTAATACTAGAAGAAGTAGTAATAATTGCAGTAGTAGTAGAAGCAGTAGTCCCAACAGCAGCAGCAGTGGTAGTCGCAACAATAGTTGCAGTAGTAATGGCAGTAGTAGTAGCAGAAGAAGTAGTAGTTATTGTAGTAGTAGTAGTAGTTATGGCATTAGTGGTTGTAGTAGTAGTATTAGTAGAAGCAGTAGTAGAAGTAGAAGTAATAGTATGAGTGGTAGTAGTATTTGTAGTAGTAGTACTAGTAGCAGTAATAGTAGTAATAGGACGAGTAGTAGTTGTTGTAGTAGCAGCAGTAGTAACAGCTGTATTAGTAATAGTACTAATAGGAGTAATATTAGTAGTAGTACTAGTAGTAGTAGTAATAGGAGTAGTAGTAGAAATAGTACTAGTATTTGTAAACGTAGTAGCAGTACTAGGAGTTGGAGTAGAAGTAGTAGTAGTAGTAGTGGTAGTCATAGTAGTAGTAGCAGTAGAAGGAGTAGGAGTAGTAGTAGCAGTAGTAGGAGTAAGGGTAGTAATAGTATTGGTAGGAATAGTAGTTGGAGTAGGAGTAGTGGTAAAAGTAATAGTAGTAGTAGTAAAAGCAGCAGCTACAGCAACAGTAGTCATAGCGGTTGTAGTAGTAGTAGAAGTAGTAGTAGTAGTAGTTTTATTAATATTAGTAGTAGTTGTTGTTGTTGTGGTTATTGTTGTTGTTGTAGCAGTAGTAGGACTACTAGTAGTTGCAGTTGTACTAGTAGAGTAGTAGTTGTAGTAGTAGTAGTAGGAGTAGGAGCAGTAGTAGTTGCTATTGGAGTTGGAGTAGGAGTAGTAGTTGTAGTAGCCGTAGTAGGAGGAGTAGTAGTAGTAAGAGCAATAGTAGGAGTAGTAGCTGTAGTAGTTGTAGTAGCAAAAGTAGTTGCAGTAGTAGGTGAAGTAGTAGTTGTAGTAGTAGGAGTATAGTAGTAGGAGTGTTAGTATTAGAAATCGTAGTAGTAGTAGTTGTTGTTGTTGTTGTTGTTGTGTTAGTATTAGTAGAAGTTGTACCAGTAGTAGTAGGAGTATTGATAGTAGCAATTCCACTAGTAGTAGAAGTAGTGCTACTACTCGAAGAAGTAGTAGTAGTAGTAGTAATAGTAGTATTTGTTGTGGTAGTAGTAGTAGTAGCTGTAGTAGTAGTTGTGGTACTAGCAGTAGTAGTAGAAGCAATAATAGTTGTAGGAGTTGGAGTAGGAGTTGGAGTAGTAGCAGGAGCAGTAGTAGTAGCAGTTGGTGTAGGAGTAGCAGTAATAGCAGGAGTTGAAGTAGGAGTTGGTGTAGGATTAGTAGTAGTAGTAGGAGCAGTAGCAGTAGAAATAGTGTTAGTAATATTAGTAGTACTACCAGTAGTTGTAGGAGTAGTAGTTGTAGCAATTGTACTAGAAGTAGAAGAAGTAGTAGTAGTAGTCGTAGTAGTAGTAGTAGTCGTAGTAGTTGTTGTTGCTGTTGTAGTAATAGTAGTAGTAGTTGGAGTACAGGTAGCAGTAGCTGTAAGAGGGGTAGAATCGGTGGTAGGTGTAGGAGTAGTAGTAGTAGTACCAATAGTAGTAGTAGTTTTTGTTGTTGTAGTAGTAGTAATAGTAGTAGTAGTAGTAGTATTGGTAGTACTACTAGTAGTAGTTGTAGTAGTGGTAGCAGTATTACTAGTAGTACTCGCAGCAATAGCCGCAATATTAGTAGTTGTGGTGGTAGTGTAAATCGTAGTAGTGGTAGAAGTACTAATAGGACTAGTAGTAGGACTCCTTGTTGTCATAGTAGCAGTTGCAATAGTAGTTGTAGCAACAGCAGTAGTAGCAGTTGTAGTAGCCGTAGTTGTAGAAGCAGTAGCAACGGTAGCAGCAAAAGCGACAATAGTAGGAGTAGTATTTGTTGTGGTTGTATTACAAGTAGTTGTACTAGTGTAGTTGTTGTTCTTGTTGTTGTACTTGTACTAGTAGAAGCAGTAGTAGCAATAGTTGCAATAGTAGTAATAGCAGTAATTGTTGTAGTATGAGAAGTAGTAGGAGGAGTAGTAGTAGTAGCAGTAGCATGAAAAGTAGTAGTGGTAGTAGTAATAGTAGTAGTAATAGTAGTAGTAGCATAGTAGTAGCCACAACAGTAGTAGCAGTAGTCGTAGAACTAGTAGTTGTTATAGTAATAGAAGTGGCAGTAGTAGTAGTAGTCGTAGTGGCAGCAGTAGCAGTAGAGTAGTAATAGTTGTAGTAGTAGTAGTAGCTCTTGTGGCAGCGACAGTAGTAGCAGTAGTGGTAGTAGTAGCAGTAGTAGTAGCCGTAGTAGCGGTAGTAGCAGTAGTAGAAGCAATAGTAGCAGCAGTGGCAATAGTAGCAGTAGTAGTAGTAGCAGCAGCAGCAGAAGCAGTAGTTCCAGTTGTAGTACTAATAGTAGCAGCGATGGTAGTAGGATTAGAATGAACCGTACTAGCAACAGTAGCAGTAGTAGCATTTGTATTCGTAGGAGTAGTAGCTGGATCAAAATTACTAGTAGTAGTTGTAGCTGTAGGAATGGCAGTAGTGGCAATAGCAAGAGAAGCAGGATCAATAGTAGTAGTAGCGGTAGTAGCAGCAGTAGTAGCAGAATTAGTTGTTGCAGCAACAGCAGTAGCAGTAGTAGTAGTAGTAGTAGTAATACTAGCAGTAGTAGAAGTAGTGGAAGAAGTAGTAGTAGTAGTAGAAATAGTAGCAGTAATCGTAGTTGTTATTGTGGTTGTAGTAGTAGTAGTAGAAGTAGTAATAGTTGTAGTGATAGTAGCAATAGCAGCAGGAGTAGTAGTAGTAGCAGTTGCACTAGTAGTAATGAGTTGTAGTCTTAGCAGTAGTAGTAGTAGAAGTAGTATTAGTTATTGTTGTTGTTGTTGTTGTTGTTGTTGTGGTAGTGGTAGTAGTAGTAGTAGTAGTAGCAGCAGCAGCAGTAGTAGTAGTTGTTGTAGTAGTAGTGGGAATGTTTGGAGTGGTAGTATTTGTACGAGTAATAGAAGTAGTAGTAGGAGGAGGAGGAGGAGCAATAGTAGCGGTAGGAGTAGTTGTAATAGTAGTAGTAGTAGCAGTTGTAGTAGTAATTGTTGCAGTAGTAGTAGTAGTAGTAGTAGTAGTAGTAGTAGTAGTAGGGGTATAAGTAGTAGTAGTATGGGTAGAAGCAGTAGTAGCAGTAGCAATAGTAGTCATAGGAGTTGGAGTAGGAGTGGTAGTTGCAGTAGTAGTCGTCGTAGTAGTAGTAGTAGTAGTAGTGGTAGTAGTAACAGTAGGTGTATGAGTAGGGGTAGTAGTAGGAGTAGTAGTAGTTGTTCGTGCATGCATAGGAGTAGTAGTAAGAGTAGTAGTAGCAGTAGTGGTTGTAGCAGTAGTAGTATGAGTAATAGTAGTAGTGCAGTAGTAGCTGCAGCAATAGTAGCAGTAGTTGTAGCAGTAATAGTAGTAGTAGTAATAGTAGGTGTTGCAGTAGTAGTAGTAATAGTAGTAGCTATAGTAGTAGTTGTTGTTGAAGAAGTAGTAATCAGAGTAGGTGTAGGAGTAGGAGTAGTAGTAGGAATGGTAGTATTGGTGGTAGTAGTTGTAGGAGGAGTAGTAGTTGTGTTAGTATTAGTACCAGTACTAGTAGTTGTAAATAGAATAGAAGTTGTATAAATAGTAGCAGGTGTAGTAGTTTGTGTTGGTGCAGGAGTCGTAGTAGGAGTAGCAGTAGTTGGAGTATGGGTTGTAGTAGCTGAAGAAGTAGTGTTGCAGTTGGAGTAGGAGTAGGAGCGGTAGTTGCAGTTGTTGTAGGAGTAATAGGAATAGTAGTAGAAGCAGTAGTAGGAGTAGGAGTAGGAATAGTAGTAGTATTTGTTGTGGCAATAGTAGTAGTAGAAGTACTAATAGTAGGAGTTACAGCATCATCATCTATAGTTGTAGTAGTAATTGTAGTAGTAGTAGTAGTAGCAGTAGTTGACGAACTAGTAGCAGTAGCATTTCAACTAGTAGTATAAGTAGAAATAGTAGTAGTAGTAGTAGTTCGTGTTGTAGTAGTAGTTGGAGCAGTAGTAATAGTAATAGTAGTAGTTGTAGGAGTAGTAGTCGTACTAGAATTAGAAGTTGTAGATGTTGTGTAGTGGTAGCAACAATTGTAGTAGTAGTAAAAATAATAGTAGTAGTAGTAGTAGTAGTAGCAGTTGTAGTAGTATTTGTAGTAGTAGTAGGAGAAGTAGCGGGAATAGTAGCAGCAGCAGTAGTAATAGTAGTTGCAACTGTAGCAGCAGTAGTAGTAGTTGGATTAGTCTTAGCAGTAGCAGTAGTAGTAGTAGTAGTAGTAGAAGAAATGTACGTAGTCGTAATACTACTACAAGTAGTAGTAGTAGTAGTAGTGGGAAGACTAGTAGTAGTAGTAGGAGTAGTCGTAATTGTAGTAATAGCAGCAGTACTAGTAGTAGTTGCAGTAGCAGCAGCAGTAATAGTACTAGTGGTAGTAGTAGTAGAAGAATAGTAGTAGTAGTAGTAGTAAGAGGAGGAGGAGTTGCAGTTGTAGAAGTTGTAGGTGTCGTAGGATTAGTTGCTAGTCGTAGAAGTTTTAGGAGTGTTAGGAGTAGCAGTAGTAGCAGGAGGAGTAGTAGTAGTAGAAGCAATAGCAGTAGTAGAACAAGGAGTGTTAGTATTAGTAGTAGTCGTAGTAGTAGTTGGAATAGAAGTTGTAGAAGTAGTAGCAGTGGTAGTAGTATGATTTAGTGTAGGAGTCATAGTTGGAGTAGTAGTAGTTGGAGTATGGGTAGTAGTAGTTGAAGGCGTAGTGTAATTGTAGGAGTTGGAGTAGGAGTGGTAGTAGCAGTTGTTGTCGGAGTAATAGGAGTAGTAGTAGAAGCAGTAGTAGGAGTAGGAGTAGGAATAGTAGTAGTCGTAGAAATACTAATAGTAGGAGTTGCAGCAGCAACATCTATAGTTGTAATAGTTATAGTAGTAGTATTCGTAGTAGTAGTAGTAGTAGTAGTTGATGGTCTAGTAGCAGTAGTGGTTCAACTAGTAGTATAAGTAGAAATAGTAGAAGTAGTAGTAGTAGTTTTTGTTGTTGTTGTAGTAGTAGTTGGAGTAGTAGTAGTTGGAGCAGTAGTAGTTGTTGGAGTAGTAGTAGTACTAGTATTAGAAGTTGTAGCTTTTCTGTAGTGGTAGCAGCAATTGTAGTAATAGTAGAAATAGTAGTAGTAGTAGTAGTAGCAGTAGTAGTAGTATTTGTAATAGTAGTAGAAGTAGCAGGAGTAGTAGTAGAAGTAGTAGTAGTACTAGTAGTTGTTGCAGCAGCAACAACAACAGCAACAGTAGTAGTAGTAATAGTAGTAGTAGTAGTAGTTGGATTAGTCTTAGTAGTAGCAGCAGTAGTAGTAGTGGTAGTAGCAGGGGTGTACGGAGTAGTTGTACTAGTACGAGTTGTAGCAGTAGTAGTAGTGGTAAGAGTAGTAGTAGGAGTAGGAGTAGTTATAATTGTAGTAGTAGTTGTAGCAGCAACAGCAGTAATAGTAGTAGTTGTAGTAGTAGGAGGAGGAGTTGAAGTCGTAGAAGTTGTAGAAGTGTTAGGATTAGTAGCTAGTCGTAGAAGTTTTAGGAGTGTTATGAGTAGTAGTAGTAATAGTAGTAGCAGTAGCACTAATAGGAGGAGTGTTAGTATTAGTAATAGTAGTTGTAGTAGTAGTAGTAGTAATTGTACTTGAGGTAGAAGTAGTAGTAGTAGTAGTAGTAGTATTAGTAATGGTTATAGTAGTAGTTGTACTTCTAGTTGTTGTTGTTATTGTTGTAGTAGGAGTAGTGGTAATAGGAGTTGGAGTAGGAGTAGGAGTAGGCATAGTATTGCTAAGACTACTACTAATGCTATTACTAATGGTACTACTACTATACCTACTAATATTGCTATTGTTGTTACTATTACTGCTACTACAAGTATAGCTCCTACTACTACTTCTAATACGACAGTAGCTAATACTACCACTATTATAGCTACTACTATTACTACTAATACTGCAACTACGGTTACTACCACTACTGCTACTGCGACTACTATCACTACTTTTGCTACTACTAATGCTGCTATTTCCACTGCTATTACTCTTACTACTACTACTACTATTGCAACTACTACTATTACGACTAGTACTATTACAATGACAACTCCAACTACTGCTACTGCTACAATTGCTATGATTGCTACTACTGCAACCGCTACTGCTACTACCACTACGGCTGCTACTACTACTGCTCTTACTACTACTACTACTACTATTACTACTACTACTAATGCTACTACTACTAATACTACTACTACTACTACTACTACTACTGTGGCTACTACTAATATAAATGCTACTACTCTTACTACTAATAATGTTACAACTGCTACTAGTACTACAGCTACAACTTCTACTGATTCTACTTCTGCAACAACCACTACTGATACTAAGTCTGGTAGGACTATTATTACCACTAATTACTACTACTATTGCTGCTACTGCTACTACTGCTATTTCTACTACCACTACTACTACTACTACAACTATAGACTACTACTACTACTTTTGCAACTGCTACTGCTACTAGTACTACTCCTACAATTGCAACAGCTGCTAATGCTGCCACAGCTGTGGGTACTACTACTACTACTACCTTACTGCTGATACTACTACTACTAATACAACTACAACTGCTTCTACTACTGCTATTACAGCAATTACTACTACCACTATTACGACAACTACTGCTATGACCACTGTAACATCTACTACTACTGCTGCTACTACTACTACTTCTTCTACCACTGGTACTGCTAGAACTACTACTACTTCTTCTTCTACCACTGCTTGTACTACAACTATTGAAACTACAACGACTACTACTACTGCTACCACTACTACTGCTAGAACTACGACTTCTCATACTGCTACTAATACTGCTGTTGCTGCTACTTCTACTGTTACTGCTACTACTATTATGCCTACCGCTACTACACCTGCTACTACAACTACGTCAACTACTACTTCTATTACTACTTCTCCTACTACTTCTGCTAACGCTACTACTACTACTACTACTAATACTACTACTACTGCTGCTACTTCTTCTTTTGCTACTGCTACTACTCCTACTGCTACTATTGCTACTTCTACTGTTGCTACCATTACTATAGCTTCTACTACTGCTACTATTACTACTGCTACTACCACTACTATTGCAGCTACTGCACTTGCTACTACTACAACTGTACTATATCTTTCACTGCTATAACTACTACTACTAATACTAATACTTCTGCTACTGCGACTACTGCAATAGCTATTACTATTGCTGTTGCTGCCGCTACTGCTAACACTACTATTACTCTGACTACTACTACGACTACGACTACAACTAGCGCTACTACTGCTACTACTACAAATACTACTACAACAATAACTACAATCGCTACCACTACAGCTATTACTATTGCTACTACTACTGATGCTACTACTTCCGCTACTTATGATACTACTACCACTACTAGCACTACTACTATACTATTGCTACTGCTACTATTGCTGCTACTGGTACTAGAACTACTGCTGCTGCTACTACAGCTACGAAAGCTACTGCTACTACTATGCTTACTACTACAGCGAATACTACTACTACTGCTACAATTGCGACTACAACTATTACTCTTATTATTATTATTACTACTACTACTACTGTTGCCACTGTAACAACTACTTTTTCTATTTCTGCTACTGCAACTACTACTGCTACTGCTACTACCATTACTATTACTACTACTACCACTGCTACAGCTACTACTATTAATACTACAACTACTCCAACTGCTACTGCCGCTACTGGTACTACTACTCCTATTACTACAACTGCTGCTACTGGTACTACTACTGCTATTACTACTACTACTGCTACTACTATTACTACTGCTATTATTATTACTACTATTATTACTACTATTACTACTACTGCTACTGCTACTACTAGTACAACTATTACTACTATTACTACAGGCACTACCACTACTATTACTACTATTACAATAGCAGTAGCAGTGGTTCTAGTTATATTAGTGGTGTAGTAGTAGTAGCTGTAGCAGAAGTAGTAATAGTAGTAGTACTTGTAGTAGTAGCAGTTGCAGTAGTAGTAGTAACAACAGTAGTAGTAGTAGCAACAAGAACATTAGCAGTAGCAGCAATAGTAACAGCAGTAGCAGTAGTAGCAGTAGTAGTAAGAGTTGTTGTAGTCGTAGTTGTAGTAGTAATAGTAGTTGCAGTAGTTGTGGTTGTAGTAGTAGAAGTAGGAGTAGTTGTAGAAGTAGTAGTAGCAGTAATAGTATAGGTAGTAGTAGTAGTAGTAGTACTTGGAGTAGGAGTAGGAGTAGCAGTAGGAGTAGGAGTAGGAGTTGGAGTAGTAGTTGAAGTAGTAGTAGTAGTAGGAGTAGGTGTAGTAGTTGTTGTTGTTGTAGTAGCAATAGTAGTGGGAGGAGTATAATAGTAGTAGTAGTAGTAGTAGTAGCAATAGTAGTAGGAGCAGTAGCAGTAGGAGAAGTAGTAGTAGTAGGGGTAGTAGTAGGTGTAGTTGTAACAGTAGTAGGAGCAGGTGTAGTAGTTGTAGTAGCAGGAGTAAGACGAGGTGTAGTTGTCATAGTGGTAGTTGCAGTAGTAGTACTAATAGTAGTAGTTGTAGAAGTAGTAGAAGTAGTAGTGGTAGGAGGAGAACATGGAGTAGTAGTTGCAGTAGTAGGAGTAGGAGTTGTATTAGGAATAGTAATAGTTGGAGTAGTTGTAGCTGTAGTTGCAGGAAGATTAGCTGTAGCAGTAGGTGTACTAGTAACAGTTGTAGTCGTAGTAGTAGTAGTAGTAGTAGTAGTAGTCGGAGTATGAGTAGTAGGAGTAGCAGTTGGAGTTGGAGTTGAAGTAGTATTAGTAGTACTAGTAGGAGTAGTAGAATGAGTAGTAGCAGTAGCAGTTGTACTCGTAGTAGTATTTGTAATAGTTGCAGCGCTAGAAGTAGCAGTAGTAGCAGTTGTACAAGTAGTGGAATTAGTAGTTGTTTTACTAGATGTAGTATTATTATTAGTAGTAGGAGTAATAATAGTGGCAACAATAGTAGTAGTTGTTCTTGTTGTAGTAGTAATAGTTATTGTAGTGGTACTAGTAATATTACTCGCAGCATTAGTAGTAGCAGTAGTGGCAGTAGTAGTAGTATTAGCAGCAACAGCAGTAGTAGTAGCAGCCGTAGAGGGTGTAGTAGGTGCAGTAGTAGTAGGGGTAGTAGTAGTAGAAGTAACATTAGTACTATTACTACTACTACTACTGCAATTATTACTACTATTACTACTGCTATTGCTACTAGTACTACTGCTGCTGCTAATACTACAATTACTGTTACTACAACAACAACAACAATAACAACAACAACTACTACTACTACTACTACTGTTGCTTATTCTACTACGACAACAACTACTACTACTAGTACTGATGTTGTTGCAACTATTGCAACTGTCACTACTATTGTTGCTGCTGCTGCTATTAGTACTACTGGTACTACTTCTACTGTTACTACTTTTACTACTACTACTACTACTATTACAACTGCTACTACCACAACTACCGCTAACTACTACTATTGCAACTGCCACTACTGCCACTGCTACTACTACTACTGCTGCTGCTACTACTACTACTACCACCACCATTGCTACTTTTACTCCTACTACAACTACTACTACTAATACAACTGCTACTACTACTACTACTGCCACTACTGCTACTACTATTGCTACTACTACTACAACTACCACTATTACTATTACTACTGCTGCTAATACAACTGTTATTGCTACTACTACTGCTTGTACAACAATAGCTACTATAGCTACTACTTGTACATCAGCAGCTACTACCACTACTACTACAACAACTGCTACTACCACTGCTACTTCTACTACTACTGCTATGACTGCTACAACTACAACCACTGTAGCTACGACTGCACTACTGGTACAACTTCAACTACTACTATAGCTGCTGCTACTGCTGCACCTGCTCCTTCTATGACTGCTACAACAACAACTACTGCTAGTACTACTACTACTCCTACTACTACTAATATTGCTACAACAACTACTACTACAATGATAACTACTACTATGACTTCGACTACTACGATGGCTATAACTACTACAACTACTTCTACTACTACTATTTCTCCTTCGACAACTACTACAATGACAACTGCTACTCGTAATACTACTACTACTACTACTACTACAGTGACTACTGTTGTTGCTACTACTGCTACTACAACTGCTGCTGGTACTACTACTACTACAACTACCACTACTCCTATGACAATTACTACTTCTGCTACTGCAACAACTACTACTACTACACTACTATTATAACTACAACTACAACAACTACAACTATTACTACTACTGCAACTACGACTACTACTTCTACTACTATAATAACTACTACTACTACAACTACAACCACTACTACTACAACTACCACAACTACAACTGCTACTTCTACTGCTGCAGCAACAATAACAACAACTACGACTACTACTACTGCTGCTACTACAACAACTACAGCTACTACTGCTACTACTACTACATCCTCTACTACTACCACTACAACCACTCCTACCGCAACTACCAATACTACTATTGCTGCTTTATGGCAACTAGTATAACTTTTGCTACTACTACAACTACTACTACTCCTACTGCTGCTCTGCTGCTACTGCTATTACTGCTACTAATGCTACTATAACAACAACAACTACTACTACTACCAATACTAGTCGTACAACTAATCCTACTACTGCTACTACTACTACTACCACTCCTTCTAATTCTACTACTAATGCTACGACTGCTATACCTACTATTATTGCTACTGCTATTGCTACTACTGCTACTACAGCTACTACTACTATAGCTCCTACTACTACTACTATGACAACAATAGCTACTGCTATGACTACTTTAGCAACTACTATTACCACTACTGCTGCTACTATGGCTATTGCTACAACTGCTAATACCACTACTGCCACTATTTTTGCTAATACTAATGCTCCTACTGCTACTGCTATGACTCTTAATACTACTATTACAATACTACAACTGCTACTATTATGACTACTACTATTACTATTACTACTACTACTGCTGCTACTGCTACAACTGCTGTGATTGGTACTACTACTACAACAACTCCTACAATGGATACTACTGCTACCAATACTATCACTGCAGTAGCTACTAGTACTGCTACTAATATTACAACAACAATTACTACTATTACTACTACTACTTATGTTACTACTGCTCCTGCTACAACAACAACTACTAGCACTACAACTACAACTACAATGTCCACAACTATTACTACTACTGCTACAACTTCTGCTACGGCTACTACTTCTACTACTACTACGAATACTTTTACTACAACCACAATAACTACTACTACTACTATTACAGTTGCTACTAATACTACACCTACTACTACAACTACTTCTGCTACTACTGCCACTACTACTACTATTGCTTCTGGTACCACTGCTACTACTACTACTACAGCTACTCCTACTCCAACTACTTCTCAGAATACTACTGCTACTGCTACTACTTCTAAGACTACTACTGCTATTGCTACATCTGCTGCTACAATAACAACAACTACTTCTACTACTACTACATCTACTGCTGCTGCTATTACTTCTACTACAATAACAACTACAGCTGCTGCCGCTACTGCCACAGCAACTACAACTACTGCTACTACTACTACTACTTCTACTACTACTACTACTACTACTGCTACTACTACTTCTACTACAACAACAACTACTGTTGTTGCTACTACTACCACTGCAACTACAACAACTACTACTACAACAACTACAACTACTACTACAACTGCTACTGCTACAACTACTAATACTACTACTGCTGCTGCTACAGCTACGGCTGCTATTACTACTTATGCCATAACTGCTACTACTACTGTTACTACTACTACTGCTGCTGCTGCTGCTGCTGCAACTACTACTATTACTACTACTAGTACTACTACCACTGTGACTAGTACAACTGCTATTGCTATGGCTACTACTACAACAACTACTACTATAACTGCAACTACTACTACGGCTACTACAACTGCTACTACAACTACTACTACGGCTACTACAACTGCTACTACAACTACTACTATTGTTGCAACTACTACTACTACTACTATTAGTACTACTACTAATGCTATTGCTACTCCTACAACTATTGCTACTACTACTACAATTACTACCGCTGCTACTACTGCTACTACTACTGCTATTGCAACTACTACTTTTGTTACTACAAATTCTACTTCTAGAACTAATAATACTACCCCTCCTACCACTACTATCAATGCTACTACTACTATTGCTGCTACAACTATTACTACTACTTCCCTTACTTCTACTACTTCTACAACTACTACTGCTACCGCTACTACTAATTCTAAAACAACAACAACTACTACTGCTACCACTACTACTACTACTACTACTACTACTACTACAACAACAGCTACTACTACCATAACTACTACTACTAGTACTACTAGTACTACTATTAGTACTACTATTTCTACTGCTCCTATGGCTACTACTACTGCTACAACTACTACTACTTCTAGTACTACTACTACTACTACTACTAGTACTACTATTAGTACTACTATTTCTACTACTCCTATGGCTACTACTACTGCTACAGCTATTACTGCTACAACTACTGCTACTCCTAGTACTATTACTACTACTGCTGCTGCTACTATAATTACTGCTATTACTGCTACAACTACCACTACCACAACTACTATTACAACTGCTATTGCTACTACTACTACTACTATAATTGCCACTACTACTCCAACTAATTCTCATACTACTACAGCTATTGCTACTACTACTGCTAATGCAGCTTTTACTACTACTGCTACTACTACTGTTGCTTCCACTATTACTGCTACTACTATTACTACTATAGCTACAACTGATACTACTACTACTACTGCTAATATGGCTGCTACTGCTGCTATACTACCACTACTACGACTGCTACTGCTACTACTACTACTATTATTACTACTGCAACTACTATCTCTACTACTGCAACTACAACTTCTGCTATGACTACTACTAACACTACTACTACTACTACTACAACAACAACTAGTACTACTTATGCTAATATCTACTACTACTATAACAACAAAAACAACTACTACTACTGACATTACTGCTTCTGCTACAACTACAACTCCTACTACTGCTGCTATAGCTGCTACTACTACTACTATTGGTGCTACTACTGCTACTGCTACTACTATATTTTTGTTACTACTACTACTCATAGTCCTACAACTACAATTACTGTGGTCGCTCCAACTACTACAACTACTGCTAGTAGTACTACCATTGCTGCTTCAACTACTATAGCTAGTTCTATTGTTATTGCTGCGAATGCTACTACTACTACTATAGCCACTAATACGGCTCCTACTACTGATACTACTACTATTATTGCTTCTACTTCTGCTACAGCTACTAGAACTACTTCTACCACTAATGATGCTACTTCTTCTACAACTGCTACTGCTATTACTATTACTATTGCCACAAGTGCCACTAGTACTACTATTGCTACTACTGCGACTACTATTACTACAACTACTGCTATTGCTACAGCTGCTACTACTACTACTACAATTACTACCTCTACTAAAACTGCTACAACTACTACTACTACAACTACTACTTTTGTTACTACTAATACTACTACTCCTTCTACAACTAATACCATTGCTACTACTGTTGCTGCTGCTATAGCTATTACTACTACTTCCCCTAGTTCCATGACTTCTACAACTACTACTGCTACGACTGCTACTTCTTCTACAACAACTACTACTACTGCTGCTAACATGACTACTACTACTACTACTACAATTACTACTACAATTACTATTATTATTACTACTACTGCTACTACTACAACTACTACGATTGGTACTACTACTCCTCCTCCTACAATGGCTACTACTACTACCACGACTGTGTCTACTACCACGACTGTGGCTACTACTACAATAACAACTACTATTACTACTACTACTACTACTATTATTACTGCTCCTCCCACTAAAACTACTACTACTACTACTACTACTACTACTAATACTACTACTACTACTATTGCTACTACAACTACTATAGCTACTGCCACTACAACAACAACAACAACTACTACTACTACCACTACAACTACTACCACTACTTCCACTACTGCTACTACTACTACGACAACTTCTGCTACGGCAACCACTTTTGCTACTGCTACTGCTACTACTACTACTACTACCATTACTACTACTACTACTACTTCTCCTACAACCATAACTACTATTATAAATATTGCTGTTGCCATTTCTATTACTCCTATTACAACAACTACTGCTTCTCACACCACTGCTACACCAACTACATCTCATACTACTACTGCTGCTACTACTACTAGTGCTACTGCTGCTGCTACTACTAGTACTATTACAGCTACTACTTCTACTAGTACTACAACAACAACAACTGCTGCAGCTACCATTATCACTGCTGCTACAACTACTCTTACTACTATAACTACTACTGCTGCTGCTGCTGCTGCTGCCATGGCTTCTTCTACCATAACTTTTACTGCTACTACTACTACTATTACGACTACTACTCTTACTACAACTACTACTGTGACTATTACTACTGCTGCTACAAATAGTACAACCTCTTTGTCTACTTCTACTGCAAATACTCCTACAAGTACTACTACATGTCTTACAGCTATAGCAACTAATACTACGACTATTGCTGCTACTACTACAACTACTACTACTACTACTACCACTGCTACTACTACTACTACTACTACTACTGCTGCTGCTACTTCTACTGCTACCACAACAACAACTACTACTACTACTTTCGCTACTGTTACTCCAACTACTTCTCATACAACTACAACTACTAGTACTACTACTGCTACTACTACTACTACTTCTCCTACTACTGCTACTGCTTTGACTACTACCACTTCTCCTACTGCTACTACTTCTCCTACTACTACTAATATTGCTACTACTACTACTACAACTATGACATCTACCACAAATACTAATAGTACTAATAGTACTTCTATGATTACTACTACTACTACTATTTCAACTACTGCTACTTCTACTACTATTACTACTACAACTACTACTAATACTACTACTACCTTTACTACTACTACTAGATTTATTTCTACTTCTACTAATAGTCCTCCTGGAGCTGCTGTCGCTAATGCTACTACTACTATTGCTACTATTAATAATGCTGCTACTATTATTTCTACTACTACTGCTATGACCGTTGTTGTGACTACGACTATGGATACGAGCACTACTTTCACTTCTACTACTACTACTACTACAATTACTTCTGCTACTACTATTACTACTATTACTACTATTGCTACTACTGTGGTTGCTACTACTACTACTGCTAATACTACTACTACTGTTACTATACTACTAGTACGACTACTGCGGCTACTTCTACTTCTACTACCACTACTACTCTTGCTACTACTTGTACTACTACTACTACTATAATTACTAATGTTGCTGCAACTTCTGCAACTACTACTACTGTTGCTACAACTACTGCTACTGCTGCTACTAGTATTACTGCTACTACATCTACTGCTACTACTTCTTCTACTCCTACTACTGCAACTAGTACTATAGCTACCACTATTACTACTAACTACTACTAATGATACCACTACTACTGGTACTGCTACAATTACTACTACTACTACTACTACAATTACCACCACCACCACTACGACTACTGTAACTACAACTATTGCTACCACCACTACTATTATTTCGGCTATGATTGATACTACTCTTGCTATTGCTACTACCGCTGCTACTGCTACTACTACTTCCACTACTATGACTGCTACTCCAGCTGCTACTATTATTGCTATTATCACTACTACTACTACTACTACTACTACTACTACCTTTGTTTCAGTTGCTACAACTTCTACTATGACTGCTGCTAATAACACTACAACTGCTATTAATGCTACTATTACTATTACTACTGCTGCTAACACTACAGCTACTGCAACTGCTACTACTACTACTACTAATATTGACACTTCTACTACTGCTATTACTACTCCTCCTACTACTACTGTTAGAACTTCTACTACTACTAATACTAGTACTACTGCTACACTATTGTTATTATTAATAGTACTACTTGTACTACTCCTACAGCTATTGCGGCTGCTCGAACTGTTACTACTACTACTACTACTAATACTACTACTGCAGCTGCTACTACTATTGCTAGTTCTATTACTACTGCAACAACTATAGCTACTACTGTTGCAGCTACTACTATGGCTACTACTACTTCTACTGCTACTACTACTATTATCAACACTATCACTACTAGTATGTCAACTACTACTACTGTTATTCTACTGCTACTACTATTGCTATGGCTACTACTACTGCTGCTGCTGCTGCTCCAACTATTACTACTACTACTACTGCTTCTGCTACTACTACGACTACTACTACAACTACTACTGCTATAAGTACTACTACTGCTACTGCTCTTATGACAGCTGCTACTCCTACCACTATACTAACTAATACTCCTACTACTACTGCTACTACAACTCATATAGTCATAGTAATAGTAGTAGTAGTCATAGAAGCAACAATAGTAGTAGACATAGAATTAGTAGTAGTAGTAGTAGTAGTAGTAGTAGTAGTAGTAGCAAAATTAGTTGTAGCAGCAGTAGCAGTAGCAATAGTAGTATTAGTAGGAGGAGTAGCAGTAGTAGTAGCCAAAGTAGTAGCAGAAGTAACAGTAGTAAGAGAAATAGTTATTGTTGCAGAAATAACAACAGCAGCAATAGTAGTATTTTTGGTAGCAGTAGTAATAGTAGCAGTAATTATAGTAGTGAAAGTACTAGTACTAGTAATAGCAATCATTTTAGTAGTAGTAGTAGTAGTAGTAGTAGTAGTAGTAGTAGTAGTAGTAGTATTGGTAGTAGTAGTAGTAGAAGAAGCAGTAATAGGAGTAGTAGCATTAATAACACCAGTAGGAGAAGTAGCAAAATTTGTTGTAGGAGTAGTGGTGGTAGTAGTAGTAGTTTTTTTAGTAGCGGTAGTAGTAGTAGCAGCATTAGTTGTATTTGTGATAGTCGCAGGTGATATAGTAGTAGTAGTAGTAGGAGAAGTAGTAGAAGTACCAACTACAGGAGTAGTAGTAGCAATTATAGCAGAAGGAGAAGAAGTTGGTATAGTAGTAGTAGTAGTAACAATAGTGCTAGTAGTAGATGCAGTAGTTGTAGTAGCAGCAATAATAGTAGTAGTAGAAGTAGTACGAATAATAAAAGTA
>RXID01014909.1:6782-31782 GCA_005019695.1 Trichopus zeylanicus subsp. travancoricus
CACTTGTAGTAGTACAAGTAATAGTAGGAGTGGTAGTAGTAGTAGTAGTAGTAGTAGCGATACTAGCAGTTGCAATAGTTGCAAGAGTAGTAGTGGGAGTTATAGTGTTAGTGATAGTAGTAGTATGAGCGGCAATTGTAATACTAATAGTAGTAGTTGTTGTTGTAGTAGTAGTAGTAGTAGGAGTAGTAGTAGTAGTAATAATAATGGTAGTAGTACTATTAGTAGTAGTAGTACTATTAGTAATAGTAGTATTCATAGTTGGTGTATTAGGAGGAGTAGTAGTAGTAGTAATAGCAGTAGAAGTGGCAGTAGTTGTAGTGGTAGTAGTACCAACATTAGTAGTAGTAGTAGTAGTAGTTGAATTAGTTGTAGTAGCAATACTAGTAGTCGTAGTTGTAGTAGTAGTAGTAGTTGCAATAGTCACATCATTATTAGTAGCAATAGTAGTAGAAGTAGTAGCAGTAGTAGCTGGTGTAGCAATAGTAGTAGCAGCAACAATACTAGTAGTAGTGCAGTAGTAGCTAAGCATAGTAGTAAGTGGTAGTAAGTATTTGGGGGTTAATAGTAGTAGGAGTAGGAAGTAAGTAGTATAGTAGTGGGAGTATAGTCGTAGTAGTAGTATAGGAGTAACAGAAGTAGTGCGTGGGAGGAGTATAGTAGTAGTAAGTAGACATAAGTGAACAGAAGTGGGAGTTGCAATAGTTGTAGGAGTAGTAGCAGTAGCAGTAGTTGTTGTTGTTTAAGAAGTAGTAGTAGTAGTCACAGTAGTAGAAGTAGTTGCAGAAGCAGCAGCAGTGGTAGTAGTAGAAGAAGTAGTAGTAGTAGTAGCAGGAGTGGTAGTAGTAGGGTAGCTAGTAGTACTGGTTATAGTTGGAAAAGTAGTAGTAGTAGTCGTAGAAGCAGGAGCAATATAGTTGTAGTAGTAGTAGTAGCAGTAGCAGACGTAGTAGGAGATGTAATGGTAGTAGTAGCAGTAGAAGTGCTAGCAGCAGCAATGACAGCAGTAGTAGTAGCAGTAGCAGTCGTTGTAGTTGTAGGAGTAGTAGCAGTAGTAGAAATTGTAATAGTAGTAGTAGTAGTAGAAGTATTAACAGTCGTAGTAGTAGTAGCTGTTGTATTAGTAGTAGTACTAGTAGTAGCAGTACTACTACTAGTAGTAGACGTAGTATTTTTAGTAGTAGTAGAAGCGGAAGTAGCAGCAGTAGAAGTAGCAGCAGGAACAGTAGTAGTAGTAGCTATAGTAGTTGTAGTAGTAGCAACAATAGTAGTAGTAGTAGTAGTAGTACTAGTAGCGGTAGCAGTAGCAGTAGTAGAAGTAGAAGTAGAAGTTGTAGTAGTAGTAGTTATAGGAGTAGGGGTAGTAGTAGTGGAAATAGTAGTAGTAGTAGTTGTTGTAGTAGTAGTAGTAGTAATAGCATTAGTGGTAGTAGTAGTAGTAGTAGTAGTCATAGTGTTAGTAGGAACAGTAATTGGAGTAGGAGTAGTGGTAGAAGTAGTAGTAGTAGTGGTAGGAGTAATAGTAGTAGTATTAGTGGTATCAGTAGTGGCAGCAATACTAATAATAGTCATTGTAGTAGTAGTAGTTATAGAAGTATTAATAGGAGTAGCAGTACAAGTGGAAGTGGTAGCAGTAGTAATAGAAGTAGCAGTAGTAGTGGTAGTAGTAGTAGAAGTAGGTAGTAGTAATAAAAGTAGAAGTAGTAGCCGTAATGGTAGTAGTAGTAGTCGTAGTCGGAGTAGTAGTAGTTGTTGTAGTAGAAGTAGTAGTAGTAGTAGTAGTAGTAGTAGTAGTAGTAGTAGAAGTAGTAGTAGGAGCAACAATAGTAGTAGTAGTAGTTGTTGCTGTAGTAGTAGTAGGAGGAGGAGGAGGAGCAATAGTAGTAGTAGTAGTAGCAACAGCAAAAGTAGTAGTAGTAGTAGTAGTAGTAGAAGTAGCAGTAGTAATAGTAGTAGTAGCATCAGCAGTAGCAATGGTAGTTGTAGGAGCAGTAGCAGTAGTAGTAGCTTCAGTTGCAGCAACTGTAGTTGTAGTAGGACTAGTTGTAGCAGCAAGTCCAGTGAAAGTTGTACTATTGAAGTAGTAGTAGTAGTCGGTACAGTAGATGTAGTTTTAGCAGTAATAGTAGCAGTAGTAGTTGTTGTTGTAGCAATTGTTGTAGTAGTAGTGGAAGTAGTATAGTAGTTGCAGCCGTAGCTACAGTAGTAATAGTAGTACTAGCAGTAGTAGTAGCAATAGTAGTAGTAGTTGTTGTTGTTGTTGTAGCTATAGAATCAATAGTAGCTGTAGTAATAGTAGTTGTAAGTGCAACAGCGGCAATAGTAGCAAAAGTAGTAGTGTTGTAGTAGTAGTAGTAGTATTGTCATAGTAGTGGTAGTAGCAGTAGTAGTAGTAGCAGAAGTAGTAGTAGTAATAGCCGGAGCAGCAAAAGTAGTAGTAATAGCAGTAGCAGTAGTAGTAGCAATTGTAGTAGTGGTAGTAGTAGCAGTCGCGGCAGAATCAATGGTTGCAGTAGTAGTTGTTGTTGTAGTAATAGTTGTAGTAGTAATAAAAGTAGTAGTCATAGTAGAAGTAGTAGCTGTCACAGCATTGGTAGCATTAGTTGAAATAGTAGAAGTAGCAGCAGTAGTAGTTGTAGTCATTGTAGCAGTAGCAGTGGTTGTGCTAATAGTAGTTGCAGTGGTAGGAGAAGAAGAAGTAGTAGAAGTACCAGTAGTAGTTGTTGTATTAGTAGCAGTACATGACTTAGTGGTAGTAACAGCAGTAGTAGCAGTAGTTGCATTAGTAGAAGTATCAGTAGTAGTAGTAGCAATAATAGTAGTAGTTGTTTTAGTAGTAGTACATGGCTTAGTGGTAGTAACAGCAGTAGAAGCAGTAGTTGCATTAGTAGTAGCAGCAGTAGTAGTAGTAGTCGTAGCAGTAGTAGCAGCAATAGTAGCAGTAGTAGCAGTAGCAATAGTAGCATAAGCAGCAGTAGTAGTAGTATTATTAGCGATAGTTGTAGCAGTTGTAGTAGTAGTAGTAGTAGCTGTAGTAGCAGTAGTAGCGGTAGTAGTAGTAGAAGTAGTTATAGCAGTTGTAGCAGCAGTAGCAGTAGTCGAGGAGGTAGTAGTAGTAGTAGTAGTAGTAGTAGTAGTAGTAGCAGTAGTAGTAGTAGCAATAGGATTAGTTGTAGCAGTAGTAGTAGCAGCAGTAGTCGTAGTAGTCAGAGATGGACTAGTAGTTATTATTGTGGGAAAAGTGGTTGTTGTAGAAGTAGTAGTAGTAGTAGTAGTAGTCGTAGTTGTAATAGTAATTGTAGTAGTAGCAGCAGTAATAATATTAGTAGTAATAGTAGTAGTAGTAATAGTTGCAATAGTAGCAGAAGTAGTAGTAGTAGTCGTAATAGTAGTCATAGCAGTAGTCATAGTTGTTGATTCTTCAATAGAAGTTATAGTCGCTACAGTAGCTGTAGAAGGAGAAGCTATCGTACTAATAGTAGTAGAAGTGGAAGTAATAGCAGTAGTGCAAGTAGTAGTAGAATCAGTATTTGTAGCATAAATAGTAGAAGTAGTAGTAGTATAGTTGCAGTAGTAGTAGTAGCAGAAGTAGAAATATTAGTAGTAGGAGTTGCTGTAGTGGTAGTAGGAGTAGCAGTGCAAACAATAGTAGCAGTAGTCATAGTAATAGTAAAAGTAGTAGTAGCAGTATTATTGTTATTATTGTTATTATTATTATTATTATTATTATTAGTAGTAGTAGTAGTAGTAGTATTAATAGCTGTCGTAGAAGTAGCAGTAATAGAACAATTAGTAGTAGCAACAGTAGTAGTAGTTGTTGTTGTTATTGTTGTTATAGTGCTAGCAGAAGTAGTAGTAGTAGAAGTCGTAGCAGCAATAGTAGTAGTAGCAGTAGCCATAGTTATAGTAGTAGTAGTAGCAATAGCTGTAGCAATTATAGTAGTGGTACCAAAATTTAGAAATAGTAGTAGTGGAAGTTGTAGCAGCAGCAATAGTAGCAGTAGTAGCAGAAGTAGTAGTAGTTGTAGTTTTAGTAGTAGAAGCAGTAGCTACAGTACTAGTAGTAGTAGAAGTAGTAGCAGTAGTAGAAGCAGTAGAAGTAGTACAAGTAGTAGTAGTAATAGGAGTAGGATTACGTGTAGCAACCCAAGTATTAGCAGTAGTAGCAAAATTAATAGAAGTAGTAGTAGTACTAGTAACAGTAGCAGAAGTAGTAGTAGTAGTAGTAATAGCAGCAGCATTAATAGCTTTAGCAGTAGTAATAGTAGTAGTTGGAGCAATAGTCGCATTAGTAGTATAATAGCAGTAGCTGTAATAGTAGTAATAATACTAGTAGTAGTAATAGTACTAGTTGTAGTGGTAGTAGTAGAAGTAGTAGTCATAATTGGAGTAGTAGTGGTAGTTATAGTAGCCGTATTAGTAGTAGTTGTGGGAGTAGAACAAGTTGTAGCAGCAACAGTAGTACTAGCAGTAGCAGTAGCAATTGTAGTAGTAGAAATAGTAGAAACAGTAGTTGTGGTATTACTTTTAGTAGATGTAGAAGTAGCAATAGAAGTGATAGTACAAGTATGAGTAGCATTACGCGCAGGAATTGATGTAGTAGCAATAATAATAGAAGTAGTAGTAATAGTTGGAGTTGTGGTACTACTTTTAGCAGTAGTAGAAATAGTAGAAGTAGTAGTAATAGCAGTAGCAGTCATAGCTTTAGTAGCCGAAATAGTAGTAGTGGGAACACTTGGTGGATTAGTAATAGCAATAGTAGTAGTTGTAGTAGTAATAATAGTAGTAGTAGTACTAGTTGTAGTACTAATAGTAAAAGGAGTAGTAGTGATAGTTGTAGCTGTAGTAGTTATTGTAGTAGTAGAAATAATAGAAATTGTAGTAATAGTAGTAGTAGTTGTTGTTGTTGTAGTAGTAGTAGTAGCAACAGCAGCAGCAATAGTAGTATTAATAGTAGTTGTAGTAGTAATAGTAGTTGCAGTAGTAGTTGCAGTAGTAGTTGCAATAGTAATAGTAGTAGTAGTAGTAGTAGTAGTAGTAGTGATAGTAGTAGTAATAGTAGTAATAGTAGCATCCGCAGTAGTGATAGTTGTAAGAGCATTAGTAGTAGTAATAGCAGTAGTAGTGGTAGTCGCAGCAACTGTAGTTGTAGTAGCACTAGTGGTGGCAGCAACAACATCTGAAGTAGTAGTGTAGTAGTAGCAGTAGTAATTGTAGAAGCAATAGTAAGGGAAGTAGTTGAACGAGCAGCAGCAATAGTAGTAGAAGTAGTCGCAGCAACTGTAGTTGCAGTTGCGCTAGTAGTAGCGGGAATAGTAGCTGAAGTAGTAGTGTTGTTGTAGTTATAGTAGTCACTATAGTGGTAGTAGTAATAGCAGTAGTAGTAATAGTTATTGTAGTTGTAGTTGTTGTAGTAGTAGTAGTAGTAGCAGTCGTTGCAGTAGCAGCAGCAGCAGTAGTAGTAGCAGTAATCGGAGCAATAGTTGTGGTAGTGGTGGTAGTGGATGTCGCAGCAAAATAATAGTAGCAATAGTAGTTGTCATAATAATAGTAGTAGTTGTTGTTGTTGGTGTAGAAGAATTAGTAGTAGTAGTAGCTGGAATAGCAGTAGCAGTAGTAGTAGTGGCAGCGGTACTAGCCATTGTAGCAGTTGTAGTACTAGTAGTAGCAATAGCAATAGCTGTAGTAGTGGTAGTAGTGGTAGCTGTAGTGGTAGTAGAGGTGGTTGTAGTAGTAGTAGCTGCGGTAGCAGTATAAAAGGTAGTAGTAGAAGTAGTAGTAGTAGTCGTAGTAGTACAAGAATTAGTAGTAGTCGTTATTGTGGGGAAAGTATTAGTAGTAGTTGTTGTTGTAGCAGTTGTAGCTGTGGTAGTAGTAGTCGTAGTTGCAGTAGAAATAGTAGTAGTAGCAGGTGTAGTAACAATAGTAGTAATAGTAGTAGTAGTAATAGTAGTAGTAGCAGTAGTAGAAGTAGTAGTAGTAGCCGTAGTAATAGTCAAAGTTGTTGTAGCTATAGTAGTAGTAGCAGTTGTAGTTGTAACAAAAGCAGTAGTACTAAGAGTAGTAGTAGTGGAGGTAGTACCAGTAGTACCGGTGGTAGTAGTAGTGGTAGTTATAGCAGAAGTAGTAGTTGTAGTAGTAGTAGTAGTAGAAGTATTACCAATATAGTTATAGTAGTAGTAGCAGTACTAGAAGTAGTAGGAGAAGTAGTAGTTGTTATAATAGATGTAGTAGCTATAGTAGCTACAGCAGCAGCAGCAGCAGGAGTAGTGGTAGTAGAAGAAGTAGTAGCTGCAGCAATAGTAGTGTTAACAGCCATAGTAGTGGTAGCAGTAATAGCAATAGTTGTGGCAGTAGTACAGATAGTAGAAGTTGTAGTAGTAGTAGCAGTAGTAGTAATAATGGTAGTAGTAGTAGCAGTTGTACCAGTCGTAGTAGTTGTAGTCATTGTAACAGTAGCAGTAGTATTAATAGTATAAGTTTTAGTAGTTGTATTAGTAGTAGTAGTAGTAGTAGTAGCAATAGTTGCAATAGTAGTATTAGTAGCGGTAGTAGTAGTAGTTGCAGTAGTAGTAGCAGTAGCAGCAGTATTAGTAGTAGTAGCAGTTGTAGCAATAGTAGCAGCAGTAGTAGTATGAGTAGAAGTACTAGTAGTTAAAGTGGTAGTAGTAGTAGAACGAAGAGTAGTTGTTGCAATAGTAACAGCAGTAGTAGTGCTAGTAGTAGCAGCAGCAGCAACTGCTGTAATAGAAGAAGTAGCAGTAGTAGTAGAAGTAGTAGCAAAAGTAGTAGTTTTAGGTTAAAGAGGAGTAGTAGTAACAGTAGTAGTAGTAGTAGTACTAATAGTAGTTGTTGTAGTGGTTAGCAGTCGAAGTAGTGGTAGAAGTTATAAAAATAGTAGTAGTAGTAGTAGTAGTCATGCTAGTAGTAGTTGTAGTAGTCATAGTAGTAGTAGGAGCATGAGTAGTAGTTGTGGTAGTCGTAGTAGCAATTGTTATAGTAATAGCAGTATTATTAGGAGTGATAGTCGTCGTAGCAATAATAGTAGTAACAGCAGCAATAGTAGTGGTAGTATAATGAGTAGTAGCATTAGCAGTAGTAGCAGTAGTAGTTGTTGTAATAGTAGTAGTAGTAATAGCAACAGCAGAATTAGTAGTGCTACTAATAGTAGTAGTAGTGGTAGTAGTAGTATTAGTAGTAGTAATAGTAATGCTAGTGCTAATAGTAGCAGTACTAGTTATAGTGGTAGTCATAGTAGTAGTTATAGCAGTAGTGGCAATACTGACATGCGTAGTAGTAGTAGAAGTAGTAGTTGCAGTAGTAGTCTCTATAGTAATAATTGTAGAAGCAGCAGCAGCAGCAGCAGCAGTAGTAGCAGTGGTAGCATCGGAAGGAGTAGTAGTAGAAGTCGTAGTAACAGTAGTAGTTGTAGTAGCAGTAGTAATTCTTGTAGTAATAGTAGGAGTATTAGGAGTAGTACTACTACTAGTAGTTGTTGTTGTTGTATCAGTAGTAGTAGTAGTAGTAGTAGTAGTGATAGTTGTAGTACTAGTAGTGGTAGTAGTAGTTGTTGTAGTAGAAGTAGTGGTGGTTGTAGTAGTAGTAGTTTTTGTTATTGTTGTTGTCGTAGTAGTCATAGTACTGGTATGTGTAGTAGTATAGGTAGTAGAAGTAATGGTAGTAGTAGTAGTAGTCGTAGTAGTAGTAGTAGCAGTAGCGCTAGAAGTAGCAGCAGTGGGAGTTGTAATAGTAATGGCAGCTGTAGTAGTAGTAGTAGCAATGGGAGTTCTAGTAGAAGGAGTAGTTGTTGTAGGAGCAGTTGCAACCGCAGCAGTATTAACAGTAGTAGAAGATGTAGTAGTAGCAGCAACAAGAGGAAAATCTGCTGAAGCAGCAGCTATAGCAGTGGTAGTACTAGTGCTAGTAGTAGTAGTAGTAGTAGTAGTAGTAGTAGTAGTAGTAGTAGTAGTAGTAGTAGTAGTAGTAGTAGTAATAGTAGTAGTAATAACAACATAAGTAGTAGTATTAGTTGTAGTAGTAGTTGTTGCCGCAGTGGTAGTAGCAGCAGCAGTAGTAGTGGTACTAGTAGTTGTAGAAGTACTAACAGAAGTAGTAGTATCAACAGTCATAGCAGCAGTAGTGGAAATAGTAGTAGTGGTAAAAGTAGCAGCAATCGTAGTATAAGAATTAATAGCAGAAGCTGAAGCAGTTGTAGTAGTAGTAGGAGTAGTAGTAGTAGAAGTTGTTATAGTAGTTGCGGCAACACAAGCAGCTGTAGTAGAAGTGGTAGTAGTACTAGTAGTAGCAGTAGTAGTAGTCGTAGTAATAGTCATAGTAAGAGCAGCAGCAGTAGCAATAGTGTTAGAAGTAGTAATAGTAGTAGTAGTAGCAGTGGTAGTAGGTGTAATAGTAGGTTTTGTACTTATAGTAGTAGTAGTAGCAGTAATAGTATTACTATTATTATTATTAGTAGTAGTAGTAGTAGTAGTAGTTATAGCAGAGTAGTAGTAGTAGCAGCAACAACAGCAGTAATAGTTGAAAGAAAAGTAGTAATAGTGGTAGAAGTGTTAGTAGTAGGAGAAGTAGTAGTAGCGGAAGTAGCTATAATAGTAATAGCAGTATTTGTAGTACCAGCAGTAGTTGTCGTATCAGAAGTAGCAGTAGTAATAGTAGTAGTAGATGTAATGGTGGTAGCATTAGTAGCAGTAGCAGTAGTGGTTGTAGTTGTAGCAGTTGTAGCAGTTGTAGAAGGAGGGGTAGTAGTAGTAGTAGTCGTAATAGCAGTAGAAGTAGTTGTAGCAGTAGTTGCAGTAACAACAATAATAATAGGAGGAGATGGAGTAGTAGTAGTTATTGTTGTTATTGTAGGAGAAGTTGTAGTAGTAGTAGTAGTATTTGCAATAGTTTCACTACTATTAGCAAATTGCTGTAACAGTAAAATTAGTAGTAGTAGTAGTAGTAGTAGTAGTAGTAGTAGAAGTAGCTGTATTAGCAACAATAGCAGCAGCAGTAGCAATTGTCGCAGTAGTAGTGGTAGCTGCAATAGTAGCAGTAGCCATGGAAGTAGTAGCAGTAGTAATAGTAGTAGTGGAAATAGGGGCAATAGTAACCGTAATAGTATCAATACTAATAGTAGCGGAAGTAGCAGCAGTAACAGTAGCAGTACTAGTAGTAGACGTACTAGCAGTGGTCCTAGAAGTAGTAGTAGTAACAGTAGTAGTAGTAGTACCAGCTGTAGCAGTTGTACTGGTACTACACCTATTCCTACTATTGCAACCACTACTACTCCTCCTTCTCTTACTACTGCTACTCCTAGTCCCACTGTTGTTGTAGCTGCTATGACAACTTCTACTACTGCTACTTCTACTGTTGCCGCTGCTACTCCTACTGCTACTCCGACCAGTACTACTACTATTAGACTTAGTACTACTACTCCTACTACTACTACGACTACTACTACTACGACTACGAATACTGCTGCTACTCTACCTCTACTACTTCCGCTGCTAATACCAACACAATTACAACTACTTCTAGGACTACTGCTACTGCTACTACTACTACTACTTCTTTTGCTTTTACTATTACTACTTTTACCATTACTACTACTACTACTACTTTGACTACTACTACTCCTACTCCTACTCCTACTATTATTACTACTACTACTCTGACAACTACTACTCCCCCTCCTACTACTACTGCTGCTACTGCTGTTTCTACAACTACTACTACAACAACTGCTACTACTACTCCTAATACTATTGGTACTACTACTATAACAACTATTACTACTACAACAATTGCTGCTATTACTACTATACCAACTATTACTACTATTACTCCTCCTGCTCCTACTACTACCACTCCTACTACCACTACTACCCCTACCCCGACATGTACTACTCCTATTATGAGTACTACTACCACTAGTACTACCACTATTTCAACTACTACTATTCCAACTACTACTACTACTACTACAACTGCTGCTCCTACTACTACTCCTACTCTAACACCTATTGCTACTACTACTCATACTTCTACTACTACTACTATTACTTATCCTACTCCTACTCGTAATACTTTTGCAACTACAACTACTACTACTACCACTATTACTACTCCTACTCCAGCTACTACTTCTGATATTTATACTCCTACTCCTACTACTGCAACTACAACTACTACTTTGTCTACTACTACAACTACTCCTCCTACTACTACTATTGCTACTAATACTTCTATTGCTGCAACCACAACTACTACAACTTCTACTACTACTACTAGTACTACTACTACCACCACCACCACCACTACTACTCCTACTGCTTCTACAACTATTACCACCGCTACTGCTACTACTACTACTACAACTATAAGTACTACTGCTGCTACTACTACTACTACAACTATAAGTACTACTGCTGCTGCTACTACTACTATAACAACCACTACTAGTACTACTACTACTACTTCTTCTACTATTACAACTCCTACTCCTACTCCTACTCCTACTTCTACTCCTACTACAATAACTATTACTCCTACTGCAACAATTACTACTCCTACTCCTATTACAACAACTACTACTATTACTACTCTACTAGTACAACTGCTACTACTAGTACTCATACCACTAGTACTACTACTACTAATACTACTACTGCTGCTGCTGCTGCTACTACTACTACTACTACTAAAACTACTACAACTACTACTTCTAGTGCTACTACAACTGCTGCTGCAGCAACTGCTCCTACTACTACTCCAACTAGTACTCGTACTCCTACTACTGCAACCCCTACTGCACCTACAACTACTTCAGCTACTACAACTACTAGTGGTACTACTACTATTGCTACTACTAGTCCACATCCAACTCCTACTACTGGCACTACAACAACTACTACTACTACGACTACAACAATTACTAGTACAACTGCTACTACTTGTAGTCCGACTACTACTACTACTATTACTACTACAACTACTACTACTACTACTACTACTACTTCTACTACTACTACTACAACAACAACTACTACTACTACTGCTACTACTACTAATACTATGACTACTACTATTACTACTACTACAACTAATAATAATAGTACTTTTACCACTACTGCTGCTATTGCTGCTACTACTGCCATTACTATTACTACTACCTCAACCTCTATTCCTACTACTACTACTCCTACTCCATCTACTGCTACTACTACTCCTACTCCATCTACTGCTACTACTACTCCTACTCCATCTACTGCTACTACTACTACTACTACTACTACTACTACTTCTACTACTACTTCGACTGCTACTTCTACACCAACTCCTACTACTACTACTACTATTGCGAACACTACTACTACTTCTGCAACTAGTACTCCAACTACTGCTACTACTACCACTACTATTGCTGTGACTACTACTGCTACTTCTACAATCACTACTACAAATAGTACTACTGCTACTACTACTACAACAACAACAACAACTACTACTACTGCCACAGCTGCAACTGCTACTATGACGACCGCAACTACTACTACGTTAGGAATAATGCTTCCACTACTAGTACTACTATAACAACTATTACTACCACTAGTAGTACTACTATAACAACTACTACTACCACTACTACTACTGCTGCTGCTACCACTGCTACTACTACTAATATTGCTGCTACTACTTCTACTGCTATAGCTACTACTACCACGGCTACTACTACTATTGCTACCACTACTACTACTATTGTAGTGATAACTGCTACCAATACTACAACTGCTACTACTACTGCGACTACTGCTACTACCACTACTACTACTACTACACCACTGCTACTATAGCTGTTGCCGCAACTACTACAACAACTATTATAGTTGCTGCTACTACTGCTACTACTAGTGCTACTACTACTATAGTTGTTGCGACTACCACTACTATTGCAGCTGGTACTGCTAATACTACTACTACTACAACAGCTGCAACTTCACCTACTAGTACTACTCCAACTAATACTACAGCTACTGCTACTACTTCTGCTACGACTAGTTTTACTGCTACGACTACTACTTGTACTGCTACTACTACGACTACTATTACTTCTATTATTATTACTACTTGTACTACTACTAGTAGTGCTACAACTACTTCTACTAGCTCTACTACTATTACTACTGCTACTACAATCACTGCTGCAACTTCTACTACTACTACTACTGCTACTACGGATGCTACTGCTAATAATGCTACCGCTAATTCGACTACTACAACAGTTGCTACTGCTACTACACTTATTACTACAAATACTACTACATCTGCTACTATAGCTACTATTACTACAGTTGCTGCAACAAATACTACTACTCCTACAACTACGAAAATTTCTATTGCAGCTACTGCTAGTATTGTAACTACTACTACTAGGATTACTTCTACCACTACTACCATTGCAACTACTCCTGCTATTCGTGCTACTAATACAACAACAAATACTATTGCTACTACTACAACTGCTACTATTACCGCTCCTACAACAACAACAACAACTACAATTTCAGCTTCTCCGACATCTACTAATACTACTACTACTACTACTAATAATGCTACAACTACTACAAATGCTACTACTGCTATTACTACTACTATAAATGCTGCTGCTACTGCTACTACAACTATGGCTATGACTACTACTGCCATTACTATTGCTTCTCCTACTATCATTGCTACTGCTACTACTACTTCGACTACAACTACTGCTAGTCGAACTAATACTACTGCTGCTACTACTGCTACGAATGTTACTAGTGTTTCTACTGCAACTTCAACTACTACTACTACAACTACTACTATACTTCTACCACTACTTCGACTGCAACTACTGCTCTTATAATCACTACTACTGCTGCTACTACTACTACTACTTCTACCACTACAACTACAACCGCTGCTACTACTGGTACTACTACTACTACTCCGACTCCAGCTTATACTGCTACTGCTACTACAACTACTGTTCCGACAGGTGTTACCACAACTACTGCTACTACAACACAATAACTATTACTTCATCTGCAACTATTACTTCTTTTTCTACTACTACTACTACTACTACTACTACTATTACTACTACTACTACTACTACTACTACTACTACTACTACTTCTACTACTACTACCATTGCTACTATTGCTACTAATTCTACTATTGCTACCACTACTTGGACTGCTACAACTACTTCTACTACTACTGCAATTACTACTACAGCTACTACTACATCTACTACTACTGTTGCGACGACAAATACTGCTACTTCTACAACTACTACAATTATTGTTGTTGCAACTTCTATTACCACTACGTCAACTACTACGACTACTACAATTGCTACTACTATTACAACTACTGTGACTACTAGTGCTACTAATATAATAATAATAAAACTACTGCTACTAATACTGCTACTACTAGTGCTACTACCTCTCCGATAACCATAATAACAACAACTACTACTACTTCTTCAACAACAACAACAACTGCTGCTGCTACTACTAATATTACTACTACTACTATTGCCACTACTGCTACATGTCCTACTACTATTACTACTGCTACTAATACTAATACTAATGCTTCTCCAACTAAAACTATTGCTGCTACTAGTATTACAACAACTACTTCTACTACTACTACTACTATAACTATTACTACTACTACTGCTACTTCTACTACTATTACTATTACTACTACTGCCACTACTAGTGTTATTGTTACTGCTATGACTGCTACTACTACTACTACTACTACTACTACTACTACGGCTGGTATTGCTGCTTCTGCTGCCACTACTTAGACTACTATAACTGCTGCTCCTTCTACTATGATTACTATTACTATTATAGCTACCTTTGCTACGATTGCTGCTATTGGTACTACAGCTACTACTACTACTACCATTTTCTCTACTACATTTGCTGCTGCTACTGCGATTACTAGTAGGACTACAACTAGTACTAATACCACAACAACTACTACTACTTCAATTACTACTACTGCTGCTGCTACTAATACTACTGCCACTACTGTTATAGCTATTGCGACTACTCCTACTCATACTACAACTACTACGGCTCCTACTACTTGTATTACTACTGCTGCTACTACTACTACTACTACTACTACTACTACTACTACTACTACTACTACTACTACTATTACTATTACTACAACTACCACTACTACTACAACAACTACTAGTCCTACAGCTACTACTACTACTCCTTATACTACTTCTACTACTATAGCTGCTATAGCTACTACTACTACTAGTACTACTGCTACTGCTACTACTACTGCTAATACAACAACAACTACTACTACGACAACAACTACTACCACTCCTACTACTCATACTACTACTACTACGATTTCATCTACAACTATTACTTCTACTATTACTGCTACTACTACTTCTACTGTTCCAGGTATACTACTGCCACAACTACTAGTACTTGTTTTGCTAGTACTCCTACCCCTACTACTAATCCAACTACTACTACTACTATTGCTACAAATACTTCTGACTACTACGGCTACTACTACTGCTACTACTACCACCACTGTTGCTACTAATACTACTATTGTTACTAGTACTACTACTACTACTCCTCCTCCTCCTACTCCTACTACTACTACTAATACTATTAATTTTATTACTGCTATAGCTAATCCTATTGCTACTACTACTACTCCTACTACAACTCCTTCTCCCGCAACTATTCAAACTACTACTCCTACTACTTCTACTACAACCACTACTATTACCACTACTCTTACTGCTACATCTAGAACTACTAATACTTCTGCTTCTACTACTACTACTACTACAACCACCTCCAATACAGCTATTCCTACTACTATTACTACTTCCACTACTACTACCACTACGACTACTAGTACTCGTGTTGCTACTGCTACTCCTACTTCCACTACTACTACTATTGCTACTACTACCATTACTTCTTCTACAACTAATAATATAACTACTACCATCACTACTTCTGCTGCTACAACTTCTGTGACTACGTCTACTAAAACTCCTACTACTAGTTCTATTACTACTACTTCTGCTACAACTTCTACAACAACTACTATTGCTACTACTACTACTACTACTACAACTTCTACTACTGCTACTACTACTACTACTTCTCATACTACTACTACTGCGACAACAACTAGTACTGCGATTACAACAACAACAACAACAACTACTACCACTACTCAAACTCCTTTAATCACTACTATGACTATTGATACTACTAGCATGACTACTACTACTACTACACCTACATCTCCTCCTCCTACTACTACTACTACTACTACGACTACTACAACTACTACTATTGATACTAATACTACTACCACCACCACCACCACCACCACCACCACCACCACTACTACTACTACTACCACTGCTTCGACTACTAGTACAACAAGTACTACAACTGCTAATACGACTATGACTACTACTACTACTACTACTGCTACCACTACCATTACTGCTCCTGTGACTGCTGAAACACCTACTACTACAACTACAACTACTTCTACAACTACTACACCTACCACTACTGCTGCTACTACTACTAATACTGCAGCTACTACTACTACTACTACCATTATTAGTACTACTACTGCAACTACTACTACCACTCCTACTACTACTACACCGACTACAACCTCTACTACTACTCCTATTGCTTTTCCTGCTTCTACTACAACTACTACTCGTACTCCAGCTGCTGCTATTGCTCATAGTACTACTAATAGTACTGCAACGACTACCAATACTTCTTCCATAGCAACAAGAGCAACAACAACTACTACATGAACTCCTACTGTCGTTGCAGCTACTACTACTACTCTACTATTACAACTACTATTACAACTACGACTACTCCTTCTAATGTTGCTGCTCCTACTACTACAACAGCTACTACCAACAAAACTACTACTCCTACTGCTACTGCTGCTACTTCTGCAACAACAACAACAACAACTACTATTACTATAACAACAACTACTACTACTACTCATACACCTACTCCTACAACCACTCCTACTACTACTACCACTATTGCTTCTACTGCTACTACAACAACTACTACTACTATTACTTCTACTACTAGTAAAGTTCTAATACTATTACTAATGCAACTAAAACTCTTACTACTACAACTGCTACTGTAACAACTACTACTAGTAGTACTATTAGTACTACTACTAATTCTACTACTGCTACTATCATTGTCGATACTACTATTACTACTACATCCACTACTACTACCACTACTTCGACTACTACAACAACTAATACTACAACTATTACTACTATTGCTACTATTACTACTACTACTACTACTACTACCAGCACCACTACTACTACCACAACAACAACAACAACAACAACTACTACTACTACAAAAACCATTGCTACTACTACTGCTACTATGTCAACTACTGCTACCATTAGTATTACTCCTACTCCTACTACTAATTTGAGTAATATTCCTACTACTTTTGTTGCCTCTACTACTGCAACTACTACTACTACTACTGCTACTACTACCACCACTACTATTACTATCACTACTACTACTGCTACTACAACTACTACTATTGCTTCTACAACAAAAACTACTACTACTACTATTACTGCTGCTACAACTTCTGCTACAACTTCTACTTCTTCGACTACTGCCACTACTGCAAGTAAAACTGCTACTACAATAACTAATTCTTCTACTACAACTACTAGTATTGTGACTTCTGCTACTTCTACAATAGTTACGACTACTACTACTACTGGTTTTACTTCTACTACTACGACTATGAAACCAATTGGTGCTGCCACTGCAGCTACTACTACAACTAGTACTACTACTACCACTACTACTACTGCTATTGCCACTACTACAACAACTACTACTACTATTGCTACTACGACCCCTACTACTACTACTATTCCTAATACTACTACTAGAACTACTACTCAGACTACTACAACTACCACTACTACTATGACTACAACTACAGCTACTGCTACTACTAGAGCTACCACTGTTACTACTACTACTACTACTTATGCTAACACTTCTACTGCTACAGCTACTGTTGCTACTACTACTTTGACTACTACTTCGACTACTACTACTACAACCACTACGGCTACTACGGCTGCTAATGCTGCTACTACTACTACAACTACTTATAATACAACTTCTACTGCTAGAACAACTACTGCTACTACACATACCACAACTACTTCTGCTACTACTACTGCTACAACAACAACAACAACTACTACTACTATTACCACTACTCTAACTACTACATCTACTATTACTACTACTACTTCTAATACTACTACTGCTGCTGCTACAACTAGTACTGCGGCTACAACAACAACAACAACTACTACTACTACCACTATTCCGACTCCTACAATGACTACTATGACTACTGATACTACTAGCACGACTACTACTACTACTGCACTTACATCTCCTACTACTTCTACTACTGCTACTACTACTACGACTACTACAACTACTACTATTGATACTAATACTACTACCACTACTACTACTACTACTACTACTACTATTACTACTAGTACTACTAGTACTACTACTACTACTACTACTACAACAACAACTGCTACTACTACTACTACTACTACTTCTACCACTACAACTACTACTACTAGCACTACTACTACTACTACTACTTTTTATACTTCTACTACACAACTACTGCTACTACTACAACAACAACAACAACTACTACTACTATTACTACTACTACTACTACTATTACAACAACTGCTACTCCTACTACTGCAGCTACTTGTACTAATACAACAACTATTGAGACTCCTGCTACTGCTACCACGACAACTACTACTACTATAATTTTTGCTACTACTGCTATAAATATTACTACTTCTGTAGCAGTCACTACTACTACTAATACTCTTCAACTAAGGGTACTACTTCTACAACTACTACTACTACTGCCATTGCTAGTTCTGTTATTGTTAATACTACTACCACAACTACTACCGCTACTGCTTTTACCACTACTACTACTACAACTACTACTAATTCTGCTAGTACCACATCTAATACTACTACTACTGATACAATTGCTATTACGACTGCTACTGCCACTACTGCTACTTCTACTACTACTGCCATAGCTACTACAGCTATTGGTATTACTTCTACGACTGTAACTACAACTATTAGTACTACTATTACTACTACAACTACTGCTGCTACTACTACTATTACTACTATTAGTGCTACTATGACAATACCTTTTCCTACTACTACTATTACTGCGACTCAAACTACTCCTTCTACTCCTACTACTAGTACCACTCCTACTGCTACCGCTGCTACTGTTTCTACACTGCTACAACTAGAACTACTGCTACCACTCCTACTATTGCTACTACTCCTACAACTATAGCTACTGTTATTACTACTAATACTGCCACTACAGCTACTACTACTACACAGACTACAACTACTATTGTTACTGCTACTATTGCGATTGCTACTACATCTACTACTAGTAGTACTACTACTACTGTTACCACTACAACTACTTTAACAGCAACTACCACTACTACTGCTGGTACTACTACAGCTACTACTCCTCCTGCTACCTCTTATATAACAACTATTACTACTACCACTGCTACTAATACTACAACTATAACTACTAGTACTACTACTATTACTACTATAGCTGCTACTACTACAACTATTTATTCTATTACTACTACTTAGCACTACTACTATTACTACTATTACAAGTACAATTGCTACTACTGCTAGTATTACAATAACTACTACTTCAACTACTACTACTACTACAACAACTACTACTACTATTTCCACTACTGCTACTACTATTGCAACTACTACTGCTACATCTACTACTACTGGTACAACTAATTGTGCTACTATCACTACTCGAGCAATGACTACTGTGACTACTACTACGAAGGCTACTCCTACTGCTATAATGGCTATTGCTACAACCACTGCAACTACTTCTGCTATTCTGCTACTACTACTACTACTATTGCTGTAACTACTACTACTACTACAATGATTACTACTACTACTACTAGTACTACTACTCCTACACCTACTAGTACTACTATAACTACTACTAGTCCTGTTACTTTGACTATTACTTGTACCACTACTACTATTACTGGTAGAACTACCGCTGCTACTACTACTACTACTACTCCTCCGCCTCCTCCTCTTGTCTGCTCTTAGTACTACTACTACACCTACTACTACAACTATTTCTACCATTACTACTACTTACTATAGCAGCTATTACTACTATTTCTACTATAATTGCTACAACTACTGTAATTACTATGATTACTACTACTACTACTACTGTGACTGCCAACACTACAACAACTACTACTGCTATGGATGCTGCTGCTACTATTACTACAACTACTACAACAACTATAGCTACTGCTACTACTGCTACTTTTACATCTATTACTACTGCTACAACAACTAATACTACTACTAGTACTTGAACTACTACTATTGCTACTACATCAGCCACTAATGCTACTCCTACAGCTACTATTGCTACTGCTACAACTGTTGCTACTTCGGTTGCTGTTGCTACTATTACTACTACTATGACTACTACTACCACTACTACTAGTACAACTACTTACGCTACTTCTGCTACCACTACTACTACTACTACTACTTCTACTCTTACTACTAGTACTCCGACTCCTACTCCTACTACTGCTACTACTATTATTCCTTCTAGTATTACTACTACTACTACAACTCTTACAACTACTCCCGCTCCAACTTCTTCACTTACAACTACTCCCATTGCTACTACAACTATTCCACCTACTACTACTGCTACAACTACTACTATTACTTCTAAGGCCACTAGTACTACTTTCAATGTTGTTGCTGCTACTACTACTATTGTTGCTGCTACTAATACTTGTATTGCTGCTACTACTGCTACTATTACAACTACTACTACTACCACTATTGTTGATACTACTACTACACTATTACTACTAATGTTATTACAATAGCTACTACTACTGCTGCTACTATGACTTTACTACAACTACCAATGTTGCTAATACTTCTATTAATACTCCTACCACTCCTACAACTACTGCTACGACTACTCCTAATCTAACTCCTGCTCCTACTACTAGTCCTACTACTATAACTACCCCTACTCCAACTACTACTACGCCTGCTACTACTCCTACTCCAACTACTACTACTACTGCTACTGCTACTACTACTACCCCTACTTGTACAAAAACAACAACAACTACTTCTACGATTACTACTACTACAACAACAACAACTACTGCTGCTACAACTTCTACAACTAGTACAATTGCAGCTACTACTACTCCCACTACTACTACTACTAATACTAACACTACTACTACTAATACTACTACTACTAATAATAATAATAACACTCCTACCCCTTCTACTGCAACCACTTCTCCTACTCCAACTCGTTTCGCTTTAACCACTCCGACTACTACTACTACCCCTACTCCAATTTCCACTACTACTACTACCACCACAACTACTAATACAATTGCTAGAACTACTACTCCTACTACTATTGGAACTACTACTACTAATACTAACACTACTACCACTACCACAACTACCACTCCTACGATTACTCCTACTACTACGCCTACGACTACTCCTACTACTATTCCAACTCTTACACTAAGTCCTACTGCTATTCCTACTACTACCCCTACTCCAACACCTTCTGCTACTACAACTACTCCTACTATTACAACAACAACAACAACAACTATTACTACTACTACTACAACTCTACTACTACTACTATTACGACTACTCCACCTGCCACTACTGCAGTTACTACTACAACTACTCCTACTATTACTCATACTAATACTACTACTCCAAACACTCCAACTACTACTTGAACAACTACTTCTACTGCTACTGCTACTGCTACTACTACTACAGCTACTACTACCACGACTACTACTACTCCTGCTACTACTACTTCTACAACTACTTCTACTACTACTACTAAGACCAACTACAACATTAATATTAGTATGACTACTACTACTACTACTCCTTCCACTTCTGCTACTACCACTACTATTGTGATTACTACTACTACTACTTCTACTAGTTCTGCTATAGCTACTACTGCTGCTACAACTACTAGTACTAGTACTACTACTACTCCTCCTCCTCCTCCTCCTCCTCCTCATACTACTACTACCCCCACTAAAACTACTACTACTCCTATTACTACTCCTACTCTAGCACCTCCTACAAGTATAACTACTATTGCTAATACTACTACTACTACTACTTCCACTAGTACTACTACTACTTTTACTATGACTACTACAACAACTACTCCGACAACAACTACTATTACTACTACTATTACTACTAGTACTCCTACTCCTCCTCATGCTACTAATGCCCCTACTAAAACTCCTACTACTCTTATTACTACTCCTACTCAAGAACCTCCTACAAGTATAACTACTATTGCTAAAACTACTACTACTACTTTTACTACGACTACTACAACAACTACTCCAACGATAACTACTATTACTACTACTACTGCCACTAATACTAATATTACTACTATTGTTGCTACTACCGCTACAACAACTAGTAGTACTACTGATGCTTCTACTACTACTACTACTAATAATACTACTACTACGACGATTACTACTACTACAACAACAACAACAACAACTACTACTACTACTATTGCCACTATTACTACTTCAACTACTACTCCTGCCACTGCTACTCCTACAACTACGATGACTACTACTACTACTACAACTACTACGCCTCCTACTATAGTTACTACTACTACTACTACTACTACTACTACTGCTACTACTACTACTATAATTGTTATAACGAAAACTAATAGTACAACAACAACTACTACTAAAACTAATGTTACTAGTGCTACTACTACCATTACTACCATTACTACTACCACCACCACCACCACCACGACTACTACTACTACTACTACTACTACTACTACTACTACTACTACTCCAACTCCAACTCCAACTCCAACTCCAACTCCTACTCCTATTCCTACTACTACTCTTAATATTGCTACTTCTACTACAGCTTCTACAACTTCTACTGCTGCTGCTGCTACAACTACTACTACTACTTTTGATGCTGTTGCTACTACTACTACTACTACTACTACTAGTAGTAGTAATGCTGCTACTACTGCTATTACTACCACTACAACTATTGCTACTATTGTTGATACTATGACTACACTACTAATCCTACTACTACAACTACTACCCCTACTACTACTACTACTCCTCCTCCTCCTCCTCCTCCTCCACCTACATCTATTCATACTACTGCTCCTACCACTACTACTACTACTATAATTTCTACTACCACCACCACTAGTTCCACTACTACTGACACTTCCAATACTGCTATCGTAACTACTAGTACTAGTACTAGTACTATTACTATTACTACTACTAGTACTCTTGTTGTTGCTGCTACTCCTACTACCACTACTACTAATACTACAACTACATCTACTACAACTACGACTACTACTTCTGATGCTACTTCTAATATAACTACTACTAATACAACTCATACTAATACTTCTATTGCTTCTACTACTACGACTACTATTATAACTGCTTCTACTACTATTAGACTGCAATAACTACTGCTGCGGCATCTACTACTACAACTAATCATAACACTCGTTGTACTACTACTACTATTACTACTACTACTTCTACAACTGCTTCTTCTACACTACTACTACTACCAGTACTTCCGCTACTAGTACTACTACTACTACAACAACAACAACAACTACTACTACTACTACCACTACTATTACAACAACTACTACTACAAGTACAACAACAACTACTACTACTAATGCTACTACTAAGACTACAACTACCATTACAACAACTACTACTCCTACAACTGTTGCTAATACTACTACTGCTGCAACTACTACTTCTACTACTTCTACTACTACTACTACTACTACTACTGCACCAACTACTACACCTACTCCTACTCCTACTCCTACTACTATTACTACAATTACTACTATAGCTACAACTATTACTACTACAACTGCTACTATTATTACTACTAGTACAACTACTACTACTACTACGACGATTGTTGCTACAGCTACTACTAATACTACTACTACTACTAGTGCTACTATTGCTAGTCCTGATGCTACTACCACTACAGCTACTACTACTATAATTTTTGCTACTACTACTACAAATATTACTACTTCTATAGCAGCCACTACTACTAATAATAAGCAACAACTGATGGTACTACTTCTACAACTACTACTACTACTGCCACCGCTAGTTCTCCTACTATTACAACTACTGCCACAACTACTACTTCTACTGCTTTTACCACTACTGCTGCTACTGCTACTACTAATACCGCTAGTACCACAACTAATACTACTACTACTGGTACAATTGTTATTGCTATTGCTACTACCACTACTACTACTTCTACTACTATCGCTACAGCTACTACAGCAACTACTACTACTTCTGCTACTGCAACTACTACTATTAATACTACCAGTACTACTACAACTACTGCTACTACTGCTGCTACTGCTAATATTACTACTATTAGTGCTACTACTACAACAGCTTCTCCCACTACTACTATTATTGCGACTCCAACTACTCCCACTATTAGTTCTACTCCTACTACAACTACTACCACTACTCCTACAGCTGCTGCCGCTACTGTTTCTATAGCAGCTATTACTAGAACTACTGCTACTACTACTACTGCAACTGCTACTACGACTACTACTATTGCTACTACTCCTACTACTATAGCTACTACTATTACTACTAATACAGCCACTACTGCTACTATTGCAACTCTAACTACTCCAACTACTATTGCTACCACTACAATTGCAACTGCTATTACCACTACTACTTTTACTACTACTACTACAACTGTTACCACTACAAAAACTATTATAACAACAACTACCATTACTACTGCTAGTGCTACTACTGCTACTACTCCTCCTGCTACTTCTTATATTACTACTATTACTACTGCTATTGCTGCTACTACTACAACTATTACTACTATAGCTGCTACTACTACAACTATTTATTCTATTACTACTACTTAGTACTACTACTATGACTATTATTACTACTACAATTCTTACCACTACAACTATTACTACTATTACTAGTACACCAACTATTACTACTGCTAATATTACAATAACTACTACTACAATTGCTACAACAACAACTACTACAATGACTACTACTATTACCACTAATGCTACTATTACTGCAACTACTATTGTTACTACTATAGCAACTGCTACTACTGCAACTTCTGCTACTATTGCTACAACTAATTGTGCTACTATCACTACTAGAGCAACGACTACTGCGACTACTACTACGAATGCTACTCCTACTGCTATAATAGCTACTGCTGCAACCACAGCAACTACTTCTACTATTTTTGCTACTATTACTACTACTATTGCTGTAACTACTACTACTACTACAATGATTACTACAACTGCTACTAGTACTACTACTCCTCCTCCTCCTACCACTACTATAGCTACTACTAGTCCTGCTACTACGACTACTACCTGTACCACTACTACTATTAATGGTCGAACTACTACTACTGGTACTACTACTACCGCTACTCCTCCTCCTGTTTGCTCTTAGTGCTACTGCTATTGCTACTACTACTACTATTTCTACCATTACTACTACTTACTATAGCAACTATTACTA
>RXID01014909.1:38747-63405 GCA_005019695.1 Trichopus zeylanicus subsp. travancoricus
TACTACTACTACTACCTACTACTACTACTACTACTACTATTACTAGTACTTCCACCACAATAACTACTACACCTACAACAACTAATCTCACTACTACTATTACTTCTACTACTACGGCTACTAGTACAAATGCAACTATAGCTACTACAAGTATTCCTACCACTACTACTACTACTACTACCACCACAACAACAACTTTAACTACTACTACTATACTACTACTCCTACTAGTTCTACTACTACTCCTACTACTACTGCTCCTCCTAACAATCCAACTACCCCAAGTACTACTACTACTACTGTTGCTGGTCCAATACTACTCCTCCTACTCCTACTAGTACTGCTCCTACTACTATTTCTACTTTCACTACTACTACTGCAATAACTCCTACTACTATGACTACTACTAGACTCCTAGTACGACAACTCCTACTACAATAACTACTACTACAACAACTACTGCTACTATTCTTGCTAATACAACAAACACTACTACTACTACTGCTACCGATACAGCAATAGCTACTATTGCTACGGCTACAGCTACTAATACTACTACAACAACAACAACAACAACATCTACTACTACAATATCTACTACTACTACTGCTACTGCTACTGCTATTACTATTACTGCTGCAACTATTGCTACTACTGCTATTACTGCGGCTACTACTACTATGGCTACTACTACGGCAACTACTAAAGCTACCACTACTACTACGGCTACTACTACTACTACTATTATTACTACCACTACTATTGCAACTTTTGTTACTACTAGTAGTACTACTACTATAACTACGACTACTACAGCTGTCGCTTCTACTACTACAGCTACTGCTACTACTACTACTTCTATCACTATTCCTTTTACTACTACTACTACTACTACTACTTATGTTGCTACTACAGCTAACACTACTAATACAACTACTACAACTTCTGCTATTGCTACTACTATTTTTGCTGATGCTACTACGACTACAACTACTTCTGCTACTACTACTACTTTTACTACATTTACTACTAATAGTTTTGCTGCTGCTACTACTATTGCTACTGTTACTACTACTACTACTACTACTCTTGCTACTAGTACTACTACTACTACTACTACTACTACTACTGCCGCTACAACGATGACAACTACAACAACAACTACTACCAGTACTTCAACTTTTGCTACTGCTACTAGTGCTACTACTACTTCTCCTGCAACTACTTCTACTACTACTTGTATAGCTATTACTACTTGCACTACTACTATTGCAACTACCACCGTGACTACTACTACTATTACTACAACTACCACAAAAACTACTGGTACAACCACTACTACTGCTACCACTACTACTTTTCCTACTACTACTACTACGGTGACTACTTTTGTTACTACAACTACTCCAACCTCTACTATTACTACTACTGCAACTTCCATAGCTTCTACTATAATTATTACTGCTAATACTACTACTACTACTACTACTACTACTACGACTATTAATTCTACTATTACTACTACTACTTCTGCTACTACACCTATGACTGCTACTACTACTACTTCTTCTACTATTGGCACTATAGCAACAATTGCTACGACTATTGCCATTATTATTACTACTACCACTACTACTACTACTACTCTACTACTGCTGCTGCGGCTACTACTACTACAAGCACAACCGATGTTGCTCCAACCACTGCTACTACCCCTGCTACTACTACTGCTAATACTACCACTAGTCCTACTACTACTACTACTACAACTTTTGCTACAACAGCTACTACTACTACTTCTCCAACTATTAGTTCTTCTACTACTAGTACTACAACTACTGCTGCTACTACCACCATGACTACAACAACTACGACTATTGCGACTACTATTACTACTCCTCCTACTACTACTACAATTACTACTACTATTACAACAACAACTACTACTACTACAACAACAACAACTACTGCTACAAATACTACTATTACTATGAATGCTACTGCTGCTATTATTACTACCAATACTACTACTACCACTACTACTACCGCAGCAACTGCTACTGCTACTACTACTACTACTACTAGAACCATACTACTCCTGCTGCTACTATTACTAATACAACTATTATAGCTACTAATATTGCTTCTACTACTACTACTATTACTACAACTACCACCACTACTTCTCCTAGTACTACTACTACTACTACTGTTGTTGCTGCTAGAACTACTACTATTGTTGTTGCTACTACAACTACTATACTTCTATTACTACTACTACTACTATTGCTACCGATACTGCTTCTACTACTACTGTTGTTGCTACTGCTACTACTACGGCTACTTGTACTACTACTGCTACCACTACTACTATTACAATTACCATTACTGCTAATACTACAATTGTTACTGTTGTAGTAGCTGCTACTATTGTTGCCACCGCTACTACTACTACTATACCTACCTCTTCTCCTACTACCATACATACTACTTCTCCTACTGCTATAACAGCAACTACTACTGCTACAGTATTTACTACTACTAGTTCATCTAATACTACTACTACTTCCCCTACTACTTCTACTACTACAACAACAACTAGTACTACTACTACTACTACAACTACCACTACTACTACCCCAACTACAACAACAACAACTACTACTATTGCTACTGGTGCTATGTCTACTACTACTCCTATTACTGCTGCCACTACTACTACACATACCAATACTAGTACTACTACCACTACTGCAACTATTACTACTTTTACTAGTATGATAACTACAACTGCTATTACTACTAATTCTACTCCTACTACTCCTGCTACTACTACTACTAGTACTACTACTACTACTTCTACTACTACTACTTCTACTTCTAGTACTTCGACTACTACTACTACTACAACAACAACTACTACTACTACTAGTGCTCCTTCTAGTACTACTACTCCTGCTACTATAACTACTATTCCTATTACAACTTCTACTAATACTACTACTACAATAAGTACTACTAGTACAAGAAAAACAACAACTACTACTACTACTACTCCAGCTGCTGCAGCAACTACTTCTATTGCAAATAGTTCTACTACTACGACTCCTATTCTACTACTAATACTACTACTTCAACTATGACTACAACTAATACTTCTTCTACTACTACTACTGTGCAACTAGTACTACTTCTATAAGTCCTACTCCGGCTACTACTATTACTAAGACAATAACAACTACTATTGCCGCCACCACTACTACCACCACTAGAACAACTACTACCTCTAACATTACTAATACTGCTATTACTATTATTCCAACTACTACTACTACCACAATTACCACAACTATTGCTTCTACAACTACACAACTACAAAAATAACTACTACTACCACAACTACTACTCCTGCTACTACAAAAATAATGACTACTACTACTTCTGCTACAGCAACTCCTACTACTACAACTACTACTACTACTAATACTACTACTACTACTTCTACAACTCCTAGTGCTACAACTACTACTACTACAACAACAACTATGACTTCTACAACAACAACTATCGCTACTACTATGACTGCTACTACTATGACTACTACTACTACTGCTACTACTATTCCTACCATAGTTGCTGCTACTACTATTGTGGCAACTACAACTACTACGACTGCTAGTAATACTACTACTACAGCTGCCATAACTACTGCTACTACTACTATTGATACTACCACTACTACCACTACTATTACTACTTCTACAAGTACTACGACTACAACTACCTCTACTACTACAATTACTGCTCCTACTACTACACTACTGCTACAACTAAAACTACTAGTACTATTGCTAATCCTACAACTACTACCACTACTTCCCCAGTAGCTACTGCTGCTGCTGCTGCCACTACTACAACTACTACTATTACTATTACTACTACTACTATTAAAACTAGTACTACTCCTTTTTCTTCATCTTCTACTACTATTACTACTACTACTTTTACTACTAGGACCACTACTACTACTACAACTGCTAATACTACTACTGCTAGTACTTTAGTTGCAGCTACTACCACAACTACCATTAGAACGACTACTACTGCTGCTGCTGCTGCTGCTGCCACTCCTACATTTACTACTACTACTATTACTGCTACTACTACAACAACTACTATTACTACAACTTCTACTACTTCTACTACTATTACTACAACTACAACTTCTACTACAACTACTTCTATAATGGCTACTACTACTACTACTTGAACTACTACTACTACTGCTACTACTACTACTACTACTACAACTAATACTACTATTACTACTACTAGTACTGCTACTACTATAACTAATACTACAACTACTATTGTTATTACTACTACCAGTACTACTACAACAACAACAACTACTACTAGTAGTACTACTACTATTGCAACTAATATAGTAGCTACTATGGCTACTACTGCTACTACTACTACTCCTCCTCCTCATCCTCCTAATACTACTTCTACTACTAGTTCTCATGCTACTACAACTATGGCTACTGCTACTACTTTTACTGTTACTACTACAACAAGTACTTCTGCTACTACTTCTACTACTACGACGGTTGCTACAGCTACTACTGCTACAACCTCTACTATTCCTACTACTACTACTACAACTACTACTTCTACTTCGGCTATGACTCCTACTACTGCTACAACTACTTCTACTACTACTGCTACTACTGCTACTACTGCTACTACTATAATTGCTACAATTATCCCTACTACTACTACAACTATTTTTGTCACTACTACTACTCCTGCTACTACTACTGCTGCTACTTCTACTGCTACTACTGTTACTACAGCTGCTATAACTATTTGGGCTACTGCCACTACTACTACACCTACTGCTACTGAAACTACTTCTTCTATTGCTATGGCTACTACTACTTCTGCTACTACTGCCACAACTACTGCTACTGCTACTACTACTGCAATTACTACTACAACTACTATAGCTACTACTGTTGCTACTACCGTAACTACTAGTAACAATATTGCTACTGCAACTACTTCTACTACTGTTGCCACTGCTACTTATCCAGCTATTACTACTACTACTATTAGTACTACTACTTCTTTTCCTACTACTACTTTTGCCACTGGTATTGCTCCAACTATAAGAACAACAACTACTTCTAACACTACTGCTACTGCTACTACTACTGCCACCACTACTATGACTATTACTACTGCAACTACTACTACTATGATTATTATTACTACTACTACAGCTACAACTATAATTACTATTGCTACTATTGATTCTTCTACTATAACTACTACTACTACTGTAGTTTCTACTACAACTACTACTACTATTACTATTACTACTACTACTGTTGCTATTACAGATACTACAACTACTACTTCTACTACTACCACAATTATAGCTACAACAAGTATAGCTATAGCTACTATTACTGCTACTACTACTACAACATTTCTAATTATTCTATTGTTGCAGCTACTACTAGTGCTACTACCACTATAGTTGCTACGACTTCTGCTACTGCTACTGTTGCTGCTCTTACAACTACTACTACCACTAATGTTGCTTATAAAACACCAATAACTACTACTTCTACTACCACAATTGCTACTACTACTATTACTACTATTGCTGCTACTGCTACTAGTACTAATACTACCATTACTACTAGTACTACAACTACTACTTCAACTGCTACTACTATTGTTACTAGTACTACAACTGCTACTATTGCTACTACAACTAACACCACTACTACCACTTCCACTACGACTACTACTACAACTACTATTACTACTGCTGCTACTAGTACTACTACAAATCCTACTATGTCTTCTACTGCTGCTGCTACTACTACTACTACAATTACTACACCTGCTACTACTACTACTATGACTAATACTACTACCACTACTGCTACTACTACTAGTACTACTACTACCACAACTTCTACAACTACAACTTCTACGGCTGCTATTAATACTACTAATCTAACTATTACGACCACTATGACTAATACTACTACCACTACTACTACTACTTCTCCTCCAACTACTATAATAACTACTACTGTTGCAACTCTATAGCTACTACTATTACTTCTCTTACTTCTACTACTACCACTATTTCTACTACTCCTACTCCTACTCCTTCTTCTGTTACTACTCCTACTACTCCTACTCCTACTACTACTTCTACTACTACAACTACAACTACTACTTTTGCTAATAATACTAATATTATAATTAATTTTACTACAACTGCAACTACTGCTACTACTACTAGTACAACAACTACTGCTGCTACTACAAGTACTACTACTACACCTGTTACTATCAGTACTACTACTGCTACCACTACTATTACTACTACTACTATTATTACCACTGCTACAACAACTACTACAACTCCTAGTACTAATGCAACTTGTGTTCCAACTACTACTATTCCTACTACTAAAGCAATTACGGCTATTGCTTTTACTACTTCTGCTACTATTAATAATGCTACTAGTACTATTACTACTCCTTCTCCTCCTACTACTTCTATTATTATAACTACAATAGCTATAACTTTGGTTGCTACATGTACCGCTACTCCTACTGCTAATATTTCTACTACTACTACTACAACTAATACTACTACTACAACTACTACTGTTACTTATACTGCTACTACTACTTCAACTACTATTGCTACTACTTCCACTACTACTACTACACCATGACAGCTTGGCTACTACTACTACTACTACTACTTTATTACTAGTTCTATTGTTGTTGTTGCTATTACCATGCCTACTATTGCTACTATTACTACTCCTACTAGTAGACGCATTTGTAGCAATAATAGTAGAAGAATTAGTAGTAGGAGTTATAGCAACAGCAGTAGTACTAGCAGTAGTAGTAATGTTAGAGGAAGAAGTAGTAGTAGTAGTAGTAGCAATAAAAGTAGTAGCAATATTAGCAGTAATAGTGATAATAGTAGCAGCAGTAGCAGTAGTAGTCATAGTAGTTGTAGTAGTAGTTGTTGTTGTTATTGGTGTAGTAGTTGTAGTAGCAATAGTTGCATTAGTAGTAGCAGCAAAGTAGTAGTAGCAGTAGTACTAGTTATAGTAGTAGTAGTAGCAGCAGTAGTAGTTGCAATAGTAGTAGTAGTAGTAGTAGTAGTAGCAGTAGTAGTTGTTGTTGTATTAGTAGTAGTAGTAGCAGTAATAGTAGTATTAGTACTGGTACCAGTAGAAGGAGTAGTTGTTGTTGTTGTAGTAGTAGCAGCATCAGTAGTAGGAGTACTACTACTAGAAGTAGAAATAGTTGTAGTAGTAATATTAGTTGTAGAAGTAGTAGTGGAGTAGTAGTAATAGTAGTAGTAGTAGCAGCATTAGTAGTAGTAGGATAAGTAATAGGAGTAGTAGAAGTTGTAGTAGCAACAACAGTAGTAGTAGTATTGCTAGTGGTAGTAGTAGTGGTAGAAGTAGTAGCAGTAGTAGCAGTTGTAGTAGTAGTAGTAGCAATAGTAGTAGTAGTCGTAGTAGTAGTCGTAGTAGTAGTACTAGTGGTGACAGTAGTAGTAGCAGTAGAAGCAAGGTAGTAGTAGTAGTAGTAGTAATAGTAGTAGTAGTGGTAGCCATAGTAGTAGTTGTAGTAGTAGCACTAGTTGCAATAGTAGTAGTAGCATTAGTAGTAACATTAGCACTGGTAGTAGCAATAGTGGCATCCGTAGTCTTAGTAGTAGCTATAGTAGTAGAAGCAGTAGTAGCAGTAGTGCTAGTAGTAGTAATACTAGTAGTTGTTGTTATTGTTGTTGTAGTAGTATTTGTTGTAATAGTAGTAGTAGTAGTTGGAGAAGTAGTAGCCACAGTTGTAGTAGTAATGGTAGTAGTTGGAGTAGTAGTTGTAGTAGTAGTAGTAGTAGTAGCACTACTGGTAGTAGTTTTTGTAGTAGTAGTTGTAGTAGTGGTAGAAGTAGCAGCAGTAGCAGTCACAATAGTCATATTAATAGCAGTATTAATAGTAGTAATAGTAGTAATCATAGCAGTAGTTTTAATAGTCATAGTAAAAGTAGTAGTAGTCACGATAGGAGTAGTAGTTGTAGTCATAGTCGTAGTAGTAGTAGTAGTAGTAGTTGTTGTTGTAGTAGTAGTTGTAGTAGTAATAGTATATATAGTAGTCGTTATAGTAGTAGTAGTAGTAGTTGTTGTTGTTGTTGTAATAGTAGTAGTAGTAGCAGTTGTAATAGTTATGGTAATTGTGTTGTAGAAGTAGAAGTAGTTCTTGTAGTAGAAGTTGTAGAAGTAGCAATAGTGATAGTAGTAGTAATTGTCATAGTAGTAGTAGTAGTAGGAGTAAGTTTAGCTATAGTTGTAGGAGAAGTAGTAGTGGTAGCCTCAAGAATAGTAGTAGTAGAAGTAGTCGTAGTAGCAATAGTAGTAGCAGTAGTAGTGGTAGGAGTAGCAGTAGTTGTTGTTGTTGTTGTAGTAGTATTTGTATTAGTACTAGTAATAGTAGTAGTAGAAGTAGTAGAAGCAATGAGAGTAGATGTAGTAGTAGTAGTTGGAGCAGCAACAGTAGTAGTAGTAATAGTTGTAGTTGTAGTAGTGGTAGTAGTTGTAGTAGTAGTAGCAGTAGAAGTAGCAGTAGGAGTAGTAGTAGAAGTAGTTGTAGAAGTAGTAGTAGGAGTAGTAGTAGGAGGAGGAGGAGTAGTAGTAACAGTAGCAAAAGTAGTAGCAGTAGGAGGAGGAGGCAAAGTAGGAGTAGTGGCCGGTATAGTAGTTGTAATAGTAGCAGTAGCGTAGGTGTGGTAGTTGTAGTAGTACTAGTTGGAGCAGTACTAGAAGTAGGAGTAGCCGTAGTAATAATAGTCATAGTAGCAGTCGCAGCAGTTGTAGTAGGAGAAGTAGTAGCAAAAATAGTAATAGCAGCAGAAGCAGAAGTTGCAGGAGAAGCTATTGTAGTAGTAGGAGTAGCAATAGAAGCAATAGTATTAGTAGCGGCAGTGGCAGTAGTAGTAGAAGTAATAGTAGTGACAATAGTTATAGTAGTTGTAGCTGTAGTAGAAGCAGTAGTAGTAATTGTGGTAGTAGTAATAGTAGTAGTGGTAGTAGCTAGACCGGTAACAGTAGTAGTAGTAGTCGAAGCAGTAGTAGTAGTAGTCATAGCAGAAGTAGTAGTTGGAATAGTAGTAGCAACAGTAGAAATAATAGTAGTTGTAGTTGTAGTAGCAATAGCTATTTTCGTAGTAGTTGCAGTGGCAGTTGCAGTAGGTGGAGTAGCAGTAGCAGTAGTTGTTATAGTAGTAGGAATCATATTAGTAGTAGGAGGAGGAGTAGGCATAGGAGTAGCAGTATCAGTTGTAGTAGTAACAGTAGCATTAGCGGTGGTAAAAGTAGAAGTAGCAGTAATAGGAGTAGTAGTAATACAAGTTGTAGCAATAGTAGTTGTAGTAATAGCAGTTGTATTAGTTGTAGTACTAATAGTAGTAGAATTAGTAGCAGCAGCAGTTGTAGCAGTTGTTGTTGCAGTAATCAATGTAGAAATAGCAGTAGCAGTAGAATTTGTTCTAGTAGTTATACTAGTAAAAGTAGTAGCAGTAGTAATAGTTGTAGTAGTAGTAGTAGTAATAGTAGTAGTAGTAGCAGAAGCTGCAGTAGTAGTAGTAGTAGTAGTAGCTGTAACAGTAGTAGTAGTGGAAGTAGTAGCTGTAGTAGTAGCCACAGTAGTACTTGTCGTAGTTGCGATAGTTGTAGTTGCAGTAGCAGAAGTAGAAGTTGTTACGGTAATAGCAGCATCAGCAGAACTAGTAGTCATTATAGTAGTAGTAGTAGTAATAATTGTAGTCGTAGTAGTAGTTGTAGCAATAGTAGCTGTAGCAAAAGTACTAATAGTAGCAGCAGCAGTAGTAGTCATAGTAGTAGTTGTAATAGTAGTACCAGTAGTAGCAGCAGTAGTAGTAATAGTAGTAGCTGTAGCAATGTTGTTGTAGTGATAGTATTAGTAGTAGTAGCAGTAGTACCAGTGGTAATAGTAGTAGTAGTAGTAGAAGAAGAAGTAGCAGTAGTAGTACTACTACTAGGATTAGTAGTAGCAGCTGCAGTAGTAGTAGTAGCACTAGTACTAGTAGTAGCAGCAGCAGCAGTCGTAGTAGTCATAATAGTAGTTGTACATGGAGTAGTAGTAATATTATTAGTAAAAGTAGTAGTAGACGAGTAGTAGACATAGTAGCAGTAGTAGCTATAGTAGTAGCAGCAGTAGCAGTAGCAACAGCAGCAGTAGGAGTAGTGGAAGCAGCTGCAGTAGTTGTAGCAGTCGTAGTTGCAGAAGTGATAGTAGTAGTATTACTACTACTAGTAGTAGTAGTAGCAGTAGTAGCATTAGTACTAGTTGTAGTAGTAGCATCAGCAGTCATAGTAGTAGTTGCAGCAACAACAGCAGTGCTAGTAGTAATAATAGTACTAGTAGTAACTGTTGTTGTTGTAGTAGTAATAGTAGCAATAGTAGTAGCTGCAGCTGCAGTAGTAGAAGTTGTAATAGTAGTAGTACTAGTAGTCCTAGTAGTAGCATTAGTTGTCATAGTAGTACCAATAGTAGTATGAGTAGTAATAATAGTAGTAGTCATAGTAGTAATCTTAGTAGTCGTAGTAGGAGTAGTAATAGCGGTAGTTGTAGTAGTAATAGTAGTAGTTGTAGTAGTAGTAGTAGCAGTGCTAGCAGTAGTTGTTGTAGCAGTAGCAACATTAATAGTAGCAGTGGAAGAAGTAGCAGTACAAGCAGTAGCAGCAGTAGTAGTAGTATTAGCAGTAGCAGTAGTAGTAGCCATGGTAGTAGTAGTATTAAAAAAGGAAGAAGAAAAAGTAGTAGTAGTAGTAGTAGTAGTAGTAGTAGATGCAGCAGCTACTATAGTAGTAGTAGTAGCAGTAGTAGTAGTAGTAATAATAGTAGTAGTAGGAGGAGTAGTAATAGCAATATAAGGAGCAGCAGTAATAGTAGTAGTAGCAGCAGTAGTAGTAATAGTAGTAGTAGTATTAGTAATAGCTGTTGTAGTATTAGCAGTATAAATAGTAGTAGTAGTAATAGTAGTAGTAGTATTAGTAATAGCTGTTGTAGTATTAGCAGTATAAATAGTAGTAGTAGTACTAGTAGTAGTTAAAATAGTTGCTGTTTTGTCATTGTAGTAGTTGTGCGAGGAGTAGTAGTAATATTAGTAGTAAAAGTAGTAGTGGACGTTGTAGTAGTAGTAGTCGTAGTGGTAGTAGCAGCAATAATAGCGGTAGCACCAACAATGGTCGTAGGGGAATTAAGAGGAGTAGTAAAAGTAGCAGCAGCAATAGCAACAATAGTAGTAATGGTAGTAGTAGTAGCGGAAGCAGCAGTTGTAGCAGCAGCAGCAATAGTAGAAATAGTAGCAGTATCAATAGCTGTAGTAGTAGCAATACTACCGCTACTATGGCTCCTACTATTACTACCACTACTACTACTACCACTACCACCACCACTGCTACTACTACCACAACAACTACTTCTACTACTAGTACAATTGCTACTAATACTACTACAACAATAATTACTTCTACTAATAGTACAATTGCTACTAATACTACTCCTACCACTGCTACTGCTACTACTGCTACTACTCCTCCTCCAACTACTGGTACTACTACTGCTACTACTCGTACTACTACTACTCCTACCATTGCTGCTACTACTAATACTAGTACTACTACTACCGTTGCTACTACCACAACTACTATTACTGCTGCTTCTACTAACTCGACTACTAATCCAAATAATCCTACTACTAATGGTACTACTACAACAACTGCTGCTACTACTACTGCTGCTAATACTCCTATTACTTCTACTACTAGTACTATTCCAAAGCCTAGTACTACAACTATAACTACTACTACTACTCATACCAATACTACTCCTACTGCTATTACTACTCTTACTGCTTCAACTACCCTACGCCAAATACTACTAGTCCTACTAGTACTACTGCTACTACTACTACTACCACTACTACGACAACTATTACTATTACTACTTGAACTAGTACTACTATCACTACTACAACAACTACGACCACTACCACAACTCCAACTCCATTTCCTACTCCAACTACCACTCCTCATACTACTACTACTACTACTTCTACATCAACTAGTGCAGCTACTACCACTACTACTACAACTACGACCGCCACTGCCAATACTCCAACTAGTACTACTACTACTACTCCTACTCCAACCACTACTACTATTGTTATAGCCACTACAACTACTATTACTACAACTACTACTACAAATACTATTAATACTACTACTACCACCACTACTACTATTACAACAGCTACTACTACTTCTATTGCTACTTCTACTGCTACTACTCTACTACTACTACTACTACCGCTACTACTACTGCTACTACTGCTATGATTAGTACCGATCCCACTGCTCCTACTACTACTGCTATTACTATTCCTAGTACTACTGCTACTGCTACTGCTATTGTTGTTACTACTACTACTATTACTACTACTACTTCTCCTATTACTTCTCCTACTACTATTACTATTTCTTCAACTATAGTAGTGCAACTTCTACCACTAATACTACTACCAAGTTTGCTACGTTTGCTACAACTACTACGGATAGATCTAACAGTACTGCCGCTATTACTTCCACAACTACTGCAACAACCATTTCTCCTCCAACTACTACTACTTCCACTACTACTACTAATGCTACTACTTCTGCAACCAGTACTACTTCTCATAATACTAATACTATTGCTATTACTATACTACTACTCTTACGGCAACTGCTACTAGTACTATGCTTACTACTACTGCAACTACTACTTCTATTACTACCACTACTACTACTCCTACTATGACTGCTACTACTACTACTACTTCTGCTATTGCTTCTACCACTACTGCTGCTGCTACTGCTGTTGTTGTTGTTACTGCTACTACTACTACTACTTCGACTATTGTTGTTGTTACTACTGCTACTACGGCTACTACTATTACTACTACTACTACTACTATGGCTGCTACTGAAAATGCTACAACTACTGCAACAGCTAACTACAACTACTAATGGTACTACTACTGCTGCTGCTACTGCTACTACTAATCCGATTCCGACTACTACTACTTTTGTTACTGGTACAACTACGACTGCTGCAACTGCTACTACTACCTCTCCTACTACTACTACTTCTGCTACTAGTACTGCTACTACTATTGTTATTATTGCTGCTACTACTGCTACAGCTAAAGTAACTACTGCCACTGCGACTACTACTATTAGTACAATTGCTACTAATGGTACTACTACTATTACAATTATTATTCCTACTACTTCTACTTTTGATACAGCTACTACAACTGCTATTAGTAAAACTACTACTACTGCAACAGCTATTGATACCAGTACCGTTGCTTGCGTAACTTGTACAACTACTACTTTTACTGCTGCGATAGGAACAGCTACAATGACTACTGCTACTGCTATCACTACTGCAACTACTACTGCTACTATAGCTATGACTACTACTACAACGACCATACTACTACTGCTGTTGTTCCTGCAACTACTACTTCTACTACTACAGTTGCTGCTACTACCGCTACTGCTACAACCGCTACCATTGTTACTACTACTACTACAGCTGTTGCTACAACTACAACTTCTACTATTACTACTACAAATACAACAACTGCTACCGCTCTGACTTCTACTACTACTACTACTTCTCATTATACTATTACTACTGCTACTAATACTGCTATGACTACTACTTCCACTCCAACTAATAATACTTTTGCTACTACTGCTACTGCAAGTACGACTATTACTACAATAACAACTACTACTACTATTACCACTAATACTACTAGTACTACTACTACTACTACTACGTCTACTTGTATTACGACAACTACCATCACGACAACTACTGCTACTACTGCTAAGACTACTACTACTACTACTAGTGCTTATGCTACGACTACTATTGCTGCTACTGCTGCTGCTATAACTACTACTACTATTACTACAACAACTACAACTACTTTTACTCCAACAACTACGGCCATTGCTACTACTACTGCTGCTGCAGCTACTACAATTACTGCCGCTGTTGCTGCAGATGCTACTAATGCTACTACTACTACTTCTACTTCTCCTACTAATGCTACTACTGCAACTACTATTACTGCTACTACCGCTACTACTACTACTACTACAACTCCAACAACTACTTTTACTACTACTACAGCTACTATAATTGCTACTACTCTTACTACAAGTAGTGCTACTACTACAACTAATATAACTACAACTTCTACTACTCCTACACTTACAACTACTACGACTACTACGACTACTGCTACTAATGTTGCAACTACTACAACTACTACAGCTACTACTGCAGCAACTAGTGCTACTGCTACTACTCTTGCTGCTCCTACTACTACTACAACTGTCGCTACTACTGCAGCTGCAACCTCTACAACTACTACTACTGTTGCTGCTACTACTACGACTTCTACTACAACTATTGCTTCTACTGTGGCTACTAATACTAATACTACTATGAATAATAATACTACTACTACTGCTATTACTATTTCTACTACTATTAATACTACTACTGCTACAACTACAACAATAATAACAACAACTACAACTACTAGTTCTAGTTGTATTACAACAACTACTACTATACTACTACTACTACTACTACTATTATTACTACTACATCTACAACTGCTGCTACTATTATTACTACTATTACTACTACTGCTATTGCGACTGCTACTGCTATTACTACTACTATTACTGCTACTACTGCTGCTGCTACTACTACTACTACTACTATTTTACTGTGACTTCTACTACTGTGACTACTGCGACATCTATTACTACAACTACTACTACTACTACTACTACTACTACTACTAATACTACTGCTACTACTTCTACTACTATTATTATTACTACTACTACAACAACAACAACTACTACTACTCCTACTGCTACTGCTGCTGCTGTTGCTACTACTACTACTACTACTACTACTACTACTTCTGCTACTAGCACTAGTACTACTACCGCAACCACCACTCCTATAGCTATTGCTACTACTAATACTACTCCTACCACTATTGCTACTACTACTGTTACTACTGTCACTATACTACTATTGCTGCTGCTACTACCACAACTCCTAGTACTAGAACTTCTACTACTTCTACTACTACAAATATTACAATGACTACTACTACTACTATTCTGACTGATACTGCCACAACTACTTGAACATTTACTCCTACTACTAAAATTACTACTTCTACTACTACTACAACAACAACATCAACTACTACTACTCCTACCACTACCTCTACTACTACTACTACTATGACTTTTACTACCTCTCCTGCAACTCCTATTGCTACAACTGCTACGACTCTTACTACTCCTACAACTACTACCACTGCTACTCCTACTCCTACTACTCCTACAATTAAGCCCACTACTTCGACAACAACAACAACAACAACAACAACAACAATAACAACAACAACAACTACTACTACTACTACTACTACTACTACTACAACAACAACTACTACTACTGCTATTGCCGCTGCTACAAGTATTAGTACTACTTCCATTACTACTGCTACTATTGCTACTACTACTAATGCTACTACTATTACTGCAATTGCTCCTACTACTATTGTGACTATTACTTCAGCTACTACTGGTACTACTCGTGCTGCGACTACTATTACTGCTGATGCTGCTACTACTACTACTACTACTACTGTTGCTACAACTACTGCTTCTGTTGCTACTACTACTAACACCGCTACTACCATTACGACTATTGCTACCAATACAACTACTACTGCTACTGCTACTACAACAACTACTGCTACTACTAGTACAACAAATACTACTACTACTACCACTATTATTGTCGTTGCTGCTACTACTACTACCACTAACAATGCTACAACTAATATTCTTACTACAACTACTGCTTCTTTAGCTTTAATTGCTGCTGCAACTTCTACTATAACAACTAATATAGCTACTACTGCTACTACTAGTGCTACTGCCACTACTAGTGCTACTGCTGCTGCTCTTACTAGTGCTACTACTAATACTACTACTACTACTACAACTACTACTACTACTATTACTGCAACTTCTCCTACAATGGCTACATCTACTACTATTCTTACAACAACAACTATTATTACTACGATAACTAATACTAATAAAAATCCTACGAAAACTAAAACTACTACTATAATACTACTATTACTAATTCTACTACTACTTCTACTATAATAACAACTACTTCTACAATTAATACAACTGCTACAGCTGCGATTAGTAAAACTACTACTACTACTACTACTACTGCAACTGCTACTAATACTACAACTGTTGCTACTACTACTTTTTCTTCTCCTACAGCAACAATTATAATGACTACACCTACTACTGCCACTACTGCAACTACCACTGCTATTATAGCTATGACTACTACTACAATAACCACACTACTACTATTGCTGTTGCCGCCACTACTAATTCTACTACTATAGTTGTTGCTACTACCGCTACTACTGCTACTACTGCTACAACCGCTACCATTGTTACTACTGCTACTACAACAGCTGCTGCTACAACAACTACTACTACTGTTGCTACTAGAAATACGACAACTGCTACCGCTCCTACTTCTGCTACCACAACTACTTTTCATAATACTATTACTATTGCTACTAAAACTGCTACGACTACTACTTCAACTCCAACTAATAATACTTGTGCTACTACTACTATTGTTAGTACAAGTATTACTACAACAACTACTACTACTACCTCTACTACCACTACTTCTACTACTACTACAACTTCTACTTGTATTACTACAACTACTATCACAACAACTATTGCTACTACTGCTACGACTGCTACTACTACTACTACTACTACTACTACTATAGCTACTACTGCTACACCTGCTAGCACTATTTCGACTTCAACTACTGCTACTGCTCCCATTCAAAATTCAATTACAAGTACCTCCACTTCTACTACTACCACTATTGCTGCTAGTATGACTACTACAACAACAAATACCACTACTGCTACTTATAGAACTACTATAACAACAAATACTACATCTACTACTACAACTACTATAACAACAACAACAACTACTACTACAACAACCACTACGACTACTACTACTGCTAGTGTTACTACTACTACTATTCTACTATTTCTCAAACTACTACTACTATTGCTTCAGCTAGTACTTCCACGAGTACTACTTCTACTATGACTACAACTACTTCTACTACTAGTGCTTATGCTAAAACTACTACTACTGCTACTATTGCTGCGATAGCTACTGCTACTACTACTACAACAACAACTATAACTACTTCTACTCCAACAACTATAGTCACTACTACTACTAATACAACAACTACTACTACTACTAGTGTCGTTGTTGTTGCTGCTGCTACTACTACTAAAAATACTACAACTACTACTACGACTAATGCTGCTGCTGTTCCTGCAGACATGGCTAATGCTACTAGTCCTTCTACCTCTCCAATTAATACTACCACTGCAACTGCTATTAGTACTACTACCACTACTACTAGTACTACCACTGCTGCTGCTGCTGCTCCTCCTCCTCCTACTACTACTACTACTACTACTACTACTATTTCTACTACTTTTACTACTAGTACAACTACTATAATTGCTACAACTCTTACTAGTTCTACTCCTACAAGTAGTAGTACTGCTACTGCTACTATAACTACTACTACTACTGCAACTCCTACTACACTTACAACTACTACAGAAACTACTACTACTGTTGCTACTTCTGCAACTACTGCAAGTACTACAGCTACTACTACAATAATAGTGCTACTGCTATTACTCTTGCTGCTACTACTATTACTACAAATGCCGCTACTACTGTAGCTACTACCAGTATAGCTAATACTACTGTCGCTGCTACTACTACTACTTGTACTACAATTATTGCTTCTACTGTGGCTACTAATACTACTACTACTACTCCTATTACTATTTCAACTACTATTACTACTACTATTGCTACTACAACAACAACAACAACTACTACTATGACTATACTACTACTACTGCTACTACTACTACTATTATTACAACTACATCTACTATTGCAACTACTGCTATTACCATTACTACTATTACTATTACTACTTTTACTACTACTACTACTACTATTATATTGCTTTTACTACTACTACTGCTACTGCTGCTATTATTACGACAACTTCTACTATTGTGACTACTGCTACTTCTATTACTACTAGTACTACTATTACAATTACTACTACTACTATTACTACTACTACTACGACTATTACTACTACTACTACTTACTATATACCCACTACTCTGCCACTTTTCTTCTACTTTCTCTACTTACCATTACACTACTCACCCACTCCAATCAGACTACTGCAAGTACAATACCATCCACAACACACACTACTATTACTATAGATTATGCTATACTGCTCCTAAAACTACAATGCTTCCCTACGCTGCCTCTAACGTAGCTGCTACACTCGTATTCTGTACTACTCTACCTACTATTCTGGTACTCTTAATACTACTGCAGCTACACTACTTACTACTATCTACAACAAACAAACAACAAACAACTATACACTACTATCGGTAACCTACTTCTACAAGCTATTGCTACTACTCAACCCACTACTCCTACCACTATTGCTACTACTACTGTTACTACTGCCACTGTACTACAATTGCTACTACTACTACCACTACTACTAGTACTAGTACTACTACTACTACTACAAATATTGCTATAACTACTACTACAATGACTACTACTACTCTGACTAATACTGCCACAACTATTAGAACATCTACTCTTACTGCTAAAATTACTACTTCTACTTCTGCTACAACAACTAATACTCCTACCTTCACTTCTATTACTACTACTGCTATGACTTTTACTACCGCTACTGCTACTCCGACTTCTATAACTATTGCGACTCTTACTACTCCCACAACAACTACTTCTGCTACTGCTACTCCTACTATGATTCCTTCTACTACACATATACCTACACCTAATCCCACTACTCCCACTACAACAACAATAATAACAACAACAACAACAACAACAATGACTACTATTACTACTACTACTGCTGCAGCTACTGCTACTGCTGCTGCTACCACTACTAGTACAACCTCCACTACTACTACTATTATTGCTAATACTACCAATGCTACTACTACTATTGCAATTGCTCCTACTATTATTGCGACTATTACTTCAGCTACTACTGGTACTACTCCTACTGCGACTACTATTACTGCTACTACTACTACTACTACTTTTTCTGCTACTACCACTGCTGCTGCTACAACTATTACTTCTGCTGCTGCTGCTGCTCCTAACACCGCTACTACCACTACCACTATTACAACCACTACGACTGCTACTACAACAATAACTGCTGCTGCTACTACTACTACTACTACAACTACAACTACTACTGCTACTGTTACAATAAATACTACTACTACTAGTACTACTATTGTTCCTGCTAGTCTTAATGTTGTTGCTACTACTACTACTTCTCCTACAAATACTCCTACAACTACTACTACAACGACCACTTCTACTAGAACTACTACTAGTAAAACTACTACTACTTCTGCTACTACTACCACAGCTAGTATTATTGCCACTACTACTACTACTACAACAAGAAGTACTTGTACTACTATTACAACTACTATTCCTACTACTACTACTACTAAAACTGCTATTGCTACTACTCTTACTACAGCTACTACTACTCCGCTTCAACTGCTGCTGCAACTACTACTACAGCAACTAATACAGCTATTACTGCCACTACTAGTACTACTTCTACTACACTTGTTACTACTACTGCTGCTGTTGTTGTTGTTCTTACTGCTGCTACTACTAATACTACTACGACAACTGCTACTACTACTACAACCTCCTACAATGGCTACTTCTACTACTACTCTTACAACTACTACTACTATTACTACTATAACTACTACTAAGAAAAATACTTCAACAATTAAAACTACTACTATAATACTACTATTAGTAATTCTACTACTACTACTCCGACTAGTAATACTTACACTACTACTACTACTATACTACTATGACTACTTCCTAGTACTTAGTACACTACTCCTACTACTCTTTTTCTACAACTATTGCGACACTATCGCTAGTACTCCTACGACTCCTCTACGACTACTACTAATACTAATAGTAATACGACTTCTACTACTACTAATACTACTACTACTACTACTACTACTACTACTCCTCCTCCTCCTCCTCCTACAACTACTACTACTTCATCTACTACATCTACTAGTACTATTGCTATTGCTATTACTATTGGTACTACTTCTACCACTACCACTACTACTACTGCGACTATTGCAACTACTGCTTCTACTTCTACTGCCACTATTACTACTATTACTACTACCACTACAACTACTACTGCTATTACAACTACTATTACTACTACTACCACTACTACAGCTACTACTGCTACTATTATTACTACTTCCTCTAGTCGTAATATAACTACAGCTGCTACTGCTACTGCTCGTGCTACTATTACTACTCTTGCTACTAGTGCTACTACCGCTACTGATGCTAATACTACTACTTGTACTACTTTTGCTGCTATTACTGCTGCTACTACTACTACTAGTACTCCTACTACTGCTACTACTACTACTACAACTGCTGCAACTAATACTGCAACTACTGCTACAATGGCTACTTCTACTACTACTACAACAACTACTACTACTACGACTACTACTGCAACTTCTGCTACTATACATACTGCTGTGACTAATACTATCACTACAATACTACAAATACTAAGACTACTACTACTACTACTTCTACCACAGCTACTACTCCTCCTACAATGGCTACTACAACTACAACTTCTAAGACTACTACGGCTACCACTACTACTTCTCCAACAACTACTACTTCTGCTACTACTACTGCTACTACTACAACTATTGCTACTATCGCTCCTAATATTCTACTGCTACTATGACAACTACTACAACAACAACTATTGCTACTGTTGTTGCTACAGCAGTCGCAATAGCTACTACTACTGCTAATTCTACAACTACTGATACTACCGCTACTACTACTACTCCTCCAACTAGTACTTCTACTATAGCTACGACTACGTCTTCTCCTCCTACTACTACAACTACTGCTACAATGACTACTACTACAGCTACTACTACTTTTACTACTACTACTACAACTTTTATTACTACTACATCTACTTCTGCAACTACTGCGACTACGACTACTGCTACTTCTACTACGGCTTTTGCTACTACTACAACGCTTGCTACTACTACTACTTCTACTAGTAGGACTACTACTACGGCTGTTGCTACTACGACTACTACTACTACTACTACTACTGCAGCTACTAATACTACTACTACCACTAATCCTACAACTACTAATGCTGCTACACTGCTACTCCTTTGACTACTACTACTGCTAGTACTGCTGCTGCTGCTGCAAATACTTTTACTACTATTGCTGCTTCTACTGCTACTACTATTAGTACTACTGCTCATACTAATGCTTCTACCGCTACTGCAACCACTACTACTACTACTATAACTACTTTTACAACTACTGGTACTACTAGTACTACTACTATAACTACTACTGCTGCTACTATGACTTTTACTACTACTACTACTACCTCCACTTCTCCAACAATAACAACTACTACTACTTCTCCTCCTACTACTGCTGCTTCTACTACTACCACTACTACAACTACTGCTACAGCTTCTACTACTACTACAACTACTGCTACTTCTCTTACTTCAACTGTTGCAACTACTGCTACAACTACGACTGCTACTGATACTACTTCTACTACTACTTCTATTACTATGGCTTCCACTACTAATGGTGCAACTACTTAATCGTGCAACTACTACAACAACTACTTCTAGTACTACTTCTGCTACGATAACTACTACTACTACTACTACTTTGATTACTTCTACTCCTAATAGTACAAGTGCTACAATGGCAACTACTGCTACTACTACTACTCCTCCTACTGCTACTGCAATTGCTGCAACAGCTACTACTACTACTACAACAACAACTACTACTACTACTGCAACTACTGCTACCATTGCTGCTACTACTATCATTCCTACTACTATTACTGCTACTTATCTAACTAATGCTGCTTCAGCTAGTACTACCACTTCTTGTACTACTTCCACAATTAGTACTAATGCTATTACAACAACAACCACTATCGCTACAACGACTGCTGCTACTACTACTGTTACTACGACTGCTACTACTCCTAAAATAATTGCTACTACCGCCAATACTATTACTCCTAAAATAATTGCTACTACCATTGCTAGTACAATTGCTGTTACTACAACTACTACTACTGCTGTAGCTACTAAAAATATTAGTACTACTAGAGCTACTATTTCCACTACAACTACTACTCCCCCTACTACAATTACTACTACTACTACTTCGGCTAGTACTACTACTCCTACTCCTACTAATACTATGGTTGCAACTACTACTACTTCTACAAATATTATTGCTATTACTACTACTACCACAGTTGCATCTACTATTACTGCCACTACTGCTATTACTATTACAGCTACTACAGCTAGGACTACTACTACTACTCCAACTACAGCTGCTACTATTGCTATTACTACTATTGCTACTGCTGCGACTTCTGCTACAACTTTTACGATGACTACTACTAATACAAATACTACTACTACTACTACTACTACTACTACTACTACTACTACTACTACAACTACTACTACTCATGCGAAAACTACTGCTACATGTACTATTACTGTTACCACTGCTACTAATATTGTTGTTACTACTACTACCAATACTAGCACTACTATACTACTACCATTATTGCTGCTACTGCTACTACTACTGCTGCTGCTACTACTACTACAACTAGTGCTATTGCTACTACTACGACTACAATTATTATAGCTACAGCTACTACTAGAGCCACAACTACTACTACTGCTAGTACTAGTACTATAACTATTGTTGCTGCTCCTACTACTACTATTTATACTACTGCTACTAGCTACTACTACAGCTACTACTACTACTAAAACTTTTATTGCTACTGCTACAGCTACTTTTACTACTACTACTACCACTGTTGCATCTACTATTACTTCCACTACTACTATTACTATTACTGCTATTACAGCTAGGACTACTACTACTACTCCAACTACAGCTGCTACTACTGCTATTGCTACCATTACTACTATTGCTACTGTTGCGACTACTGCTACAACTTTTACGATGACAACTACTAATACAAATACTACTACTACTACAACAACAACAACAACTACCACTACTACTTATGCGAAAACTATTGCTACTTGTACTATTACTGCTACCACTGCTACTACTATTATTGTTACTACTACTACCAATACTAGCACTACTACTACTACTACTATGGTTGCTGCTACCGCTACTACTACTGCTGCTGCTACTACTACTACTACTAGTGCTATTGCTACTACTACGACCACTATTATTATAGCTACAGCTACTACTACTACTACTGCTAGTACTAGTACTATAACTATTGTTGCCACTACTACTACTACTATTGTACTACTACAACTACTACTACTACTACAGCTACTATTACCACAAATACTACTACTGCTAATGCTTCTACAACTGCTACTTTTGTTACTCCTAATACTACTACTCTTTCTACTACAACTACCATTACTACTGCTACTGTTGCTGCTCCAACTATTACTACTGCTTCCCCTAGTTCTACTACTTTTGCAACTACTATTACAACGGCTACTACTGCTTCTACAATAACTACTACCACTACTGCTTCTCCTACTACTACTAGTACTACTACTACAATAAGAGCAACAACAACAAGAACAACAACAACTACTACTACTACTACTAATACTGCTACTACTATTACTACTACTAAAACTACTGCAACTTCTACTACTACTAATACTACTACTACTATTACTACTACTAAAACTACTGCAACTTCTACTACTACTAATACTTCTACTAGTACTACTACTTCTACTAATCCTAATTCTACTACTACTAGTACTATAACTACTACTCCTTCTCCTCCAACTCCTCCTCCTTTTACTTCTACTACTATTGCTTCAACTGCTGTTACTACTACTGCTACTACTTCTGCCGTTGCTACTCCTATGACTCCTACTACTTCCACAACTACTATTACTACTACAACTACTACAACTGCTATTATAACTACTAGTACTACTACTGCTGCTGCTGCTAATACTACTACTGCTGCTGCTGATAGTGCTACAATTGCTTCTGCTACTACTATTAGTACTATTGCTAT
>RXID01014910.1:0-20831 GCA_005019695.1 Trichopus zeylanicus subsp. travancoricus
TGTTCGGAAATAAAAATTTTTGAGGGACTTATTAATAATAGTCAAAACTTTAAGGTGTTTATGTGTGAAAGTTAGAAATTTTAGGCATTTATCTTAAATATAAAATTTTCAAATGTTAAGTGTTTATTTTAAATATAAAATTTTTAGAGGTTTTTATTCTCAAATCCAAGATTTTGTAGCAATCAATTTCGGTCCAATTCAAGGCCACATTTGGATACAAATCCATTCGCATAATAAATAATATCTCGAAAATTCATCATTCCAACAAGGCACGTATGAAGCCGATTTTGGAAAAAAAAAAACAAAAAATAAAAAAAAAAAAAAACAAAAAAAAAAAAAAAAAAAAAAAACAATAAAAAAAAAATAGGCACAAAAAAAACAAAAAACCAACACCCCCAAAAACATTTCGAAAAGGCTAAAGAAATTAATGAAGAAGATGACTCGAAACCTTGAACATCCTTGGATGGGGATGAAGCAAGTTTCATAAGTGCAAATTGCCTATGCTACTTCAAGCACCAAGAAGAGAAAGAACAGAAGTAATAACAATAAGTTGGCTCAGCCAGATGAATACAATGTCAAGAAAACAACTATTCTTGAATACATCAATGCTATAGATGAATACGTTGAGCGAGAAAGAAACAAAGCAACTCTGAAAGAATTCTTCCCTAACAAACTCAAAGTCTTTCCAAAGCACATTGAGATGGGTAATGAATAAAGTGAACTGTTTGAGTCAATTTTGATCGAAAATCAAATTTAATAAAAATTGAGTCAAAATATATAAATTTGTTTTGAGCAATTGGGACCAAAATATAATTTCATAAAATTACAGGGGTCTTTATGACAAAAAGGACCAAGTCGTAATAATTCTAAAAGTTTTTGGCTCTTTATTGAATAAATTTTTTCAGGGGCTTATTTGCAAATTATTCAAAAAAATTAGACCAAAATATAATTTCATATGCTCTATGGGATTTCTCGTAAACAATTATGTTTGTGAAAATTTTTAATTTTTTTGGGTCAGTTTTGAATAAAATTTGGACTTGTTTGAAAATAAAATTTTTTGAGGGACTTTTTGTATAAAAGTCAAAAATTTAAGATGTTGTGTGTGAAAGTTAGAAATTTTAGGTATCTATTGATAAATATAAAATTTTGAGAGGTTTTTATTCACAAATCCAAGATTTTGCGACGATCAATTCTGGTCCGATCGAAGGCCACATTTGCATCAAAATCCATTCGCATAGCAAATAATATCTGGAAAATTTATCATTCGAACAAGGTGCTGATGGAATCTCTACATTTCCAAAAGGCTAAGGAAATGAATGAAGAAAATCAGTAGAAACCCAGAAGATCCCGGGATGGTGGTGAAGAAAGTTTGTTAAGTGCAAAGTGCCTCAGTGACTTGAAGCATCGAGAAGTGAAAGAACAGAAGTAATAAGCATAAGATGGCTCAGCCAGATGAATACGTTGTCAAGAAATCAGCTATTCATGAATACATCGATGCTATAGATGATTATGTACAGGGATAAAGAAACAAACCAACTCTTGAAGAATTCTTCCCCGACAAACTCAAAGTCTTTCCAGAGGTCTCGATATGGGAAATGAAGAGAGTGAACTGTTTGAGTCAATTCCGACCAAAAATCAAATTTTATGATAATTGAGTCGAAACATAAAAATTTGTTTTGAGTAATTGGGACCAAAATATAATTTCATAAATTTTATGGTTCTTTTTGACAAAAAGCAACAAGTCGTAATAATTCTGAAATTCTTAGGGTCCTTTTTTAATAAAATTTTTTATGGGACTTATTCACAAATTATTCTGCAAAATTAGACAAAAATATAATTTTATACGCTCTATGGGCTTTTTTTATAAAAATTTTTCCTTGCGAAAATTTCAAAATTTTGTGGTTCTGTTTTGAATAAAATTTGGACTTGTTTGGAAAGAAAAATTTTTGAGGGACTTATTAATAATAGTCAAAACTTTAAGGTGTTTATTTGTGAAAGCTAGAAATTTTAGGCATTTACCTTAAATAAAAAATTTTCAATTGTTAAGTATTTATTTTAAATATAAAATTTTCAGAGGTTTTTATTCTCAAATCCAAGATTTTGTAGCAATCAATTTTGGTCCAATTCAAGGCCACATTCGGATCCAAATCCATTCGCATAATAAATAATATCTTGAAAATTCATCATTCCAACAAGGCACTTATGGAATGCCTGCATTTCGAAAAGGCTAAAGAAATTAATGAAGAAGATGACTAGAAACCTTGAACATCCTTGGATGGTGATGAAGCAAGTTTCATAAGTGCAAATTGCCTAAGCTACTTGAAGCACCAAGAATAGAAAGAACAGAAGTAATAACAATAAGTTGGCTCAGCCAGATGAATACAATGTCAAGAAAACAACTATTCTTGAATACATCAATGCTATAGATGAATACGTTGAGCGAGAAAGAAACAAAGCAACTCCGAAAGAATTCTTCCCTAACAAACTCAAAGTCTTTCCAAAGGACATTGAGATGGGTAATGAAGAAAGTGAACTGTTTGAGTCAATTTTGATCGAAAATAAAATTTAATAAAAATTGAGTCAAAATATATAAATTTGTTTTGAGCAATTGGGACCAAAATATAATTTCATAAAATTGCAGGGGTCTTTCTGACAAAAAGGACCAAGTCGTAATAATTCTAAAATTTTTTGGGTCTTTATTGAATAAATTTTTTCAGGGGCTTATTTGCAAATCATTTGAAAAAATTAGACCAAAATATAATTTCATATGCTCTATGGGATTTCTCGTAAACAATTATGTTTGTGAAAATTTTTAATTTTTTTGGGTCAGTTTTGAATAAAATTTGGACTTGTTTGAAAATAAACTTTTTTGAGGGACTTTTTTATAAAAGTCAAAAATTTAAGATGTTGTGTGTGAAAGTTAGAAATTTTAGGTATCTATTGATAAATATAAAATTTTGAGAGGTTTTTATTCACAAATCCAAGATTTTGCGACGATCAATTCTGGTCCGATTGAAGGCCACATTTGCATCAAAATCCATTCGCATAGCAAATAATATCTGGAAAATTCATCATTCGAACAAGGTGCTGATGGAATCTCTACATTTCCAAAAGGCTAAGGAAATGAATGAAGAAAATCAGTAGAAACCCAGACGATCCCGGGATGGTGGTGAAGAAAGTTTGTTAAGTGCAAAGTGCCTCAGTGACTTGAAGCATCGAGAAGTGAAAGAACAGAAGTAATAAGAATAAGATGGCTCAGCCAGATGAATACGTTGTCAAGAAATCAGCTATTCATGAATCCATCGATGCTATAGATGATTATGTACAGGGATAAAGAAACAAACCAACTCTTGAAGAATTCTTCCCGACAAACTCAAAGTCTTTCCAGAGGTCTCGATATGGGAAATGAAGAGAGTGAACTGTTTGAGTCAATTCCGAGCAAAAATCAAATTTAATGAAAATTGAGTCAAAACATAAAAATTTGTTTTGAGTAATTGGGACCAAAATATAATTTCATAAATTTTATGGTTCTTTTTGACAAAAAGTAACAAGTCGTAATAATTATGAAATTCTTAGTGTCCTTTCTTAATAAAATTTTTTAGGGGACTTATTCACAAATTATTATGAAAAATTAGACAAGAATATAATTTCATACGCTCTATGGGCTTTTTTATAAAAGTTTCTCCTTGTGAAAATTTCGAAATTTTGTGGTTTTGTTTTGACTAAAATTTGGACTTGTTCGAAAATAAAAATTTTTGAGGGACTTATTAATAATAGTCAAAACTTTAAGGTGTTTATGTGTGAAAGTTAGAAATTTTAGGCATTTATTTTAAATAAAAGATTTTCAAATGTTAAGTATTTATTTTAAATATAAAATTTTCAGAGGTTTTTACTCTCAAATCCAAGATTTGGTAGCAATCAATTTTGGTCCAATTCAAGGCCACATTCGGATCCAAATCCATTCACATAATAAATAATATCTAGAAAATTCATCATTCCAACAAGGCACTTACGGAATGCCTGCATTTCGAAAAGGCTAAAGAAATTAATGAAGAAGATGACTAGCAACCTTGAACATCCTTGGATGGTGACGAAGCAAGTTTCATAAGTGCAAATTGCCTAAGCTACTTGAAGCACCAAGCAGAGAAAGAACAGAAGTAATAACAATAAGTTGGCTCAGCCATATGAATACAATGTCAAGAAAACAACTATTCTTGAATACATCAATGCTATAGATGAATACGTTGAGCGAGAAAGAAACAAAGCAACTCCGAAAGAATTCTTCCCTAACAAACTCAAAGTGTTTCCAAAGGACATTGAGATGGGTAATGAAGAAAGTGAACTGTTTGAGTCAATTTTGATCGAAAATAAAATTTAATAAAAATTGAGTCAAAATATATAAATTTGTTTTGAGGAATTGGGACCAAAATATAATTTCATAAAATTGCAGGGGTCTTTATGACAAAAAGGACCAAGTCGTAATAATTCTAAAATTTTTTGGGTCTTTATTGAATAAATTTTTCAGGGGCTTATTTGCAAATCATTCGAAAAAATTAGACCAAAATATAATTTCATATGCTCTATGGGATTTCTCGTAAACAATTATGTTTGTGAAAATTTTTAATTTTTTTGGGTCAGTTTTGAATAAAATTCGGACTTGTTTGAAAATAAACTTTTTTGAGGGACTTTTTGTATAAAAGTCAAAAATTTAAGATGTTGTGTGTGAAAGTTAGAAATTTTAGGTATCTATTGATAAATATAAAATTTTGAGAGGTTTTTATTCACAAATCCAAGATTTTGCGACGATCAATTCTGGTCCGATTGAAGGCCACATTTGCATCAAAATCCATTCGCATAGCAAATAATATCTTGAAAATTCATCATTAGAACAAGGTTCTTATGGAATCTCTACATTTCCAAAAGGCTAAGGAAATGAATGAAGAAAATCAGTAGAAACCCAGAAGATCCCGGGATGGTGGTGAAGAAAGTTTGTTAAGTGCAAAGTGCCTCAGTGACTTGAAGCATCGAGAAGTGAAAGAACAAAAGTAATAAGAATAAGATGGCTCAGCCAGATGAATACGTTGTCAAGAAATCAGCTATTCATGAATACATCGATGCTATAGATGATTATGTACAGGGATAAAGAAACAAACCAACTCTTGAAGAATTCTTCCCCGACAAACTCAAAGTCTTTCGAGAGGTCTCACTTTGGGGAATGAAGAGAGTGAACTGTTTGAGTCAATTCCGACCAAAAATCAAATTGAATGAAAATTGAGTCAAAACATAAAAATTTGTTTTGAGCAATTAGGACCCAAATATAATTTCATAAATTTTATGGTTCTTTTTGACAAAAAGTAACAAGTCGTAATAATTTTGAAATTTTAGTGTCCTTTTTTAATAAAATTTTTAAGGGGACTTATTCACAAATTATTATGAAAAATTAGACAAAAATATAATTTTATACGCTCTATGGTCTTTTTTGTAAAAATTTCTCCTTGTGAAAATTTCGAAATTTTGTGGTTCTGTTTTGAATAAAATTTGGACTTGTTCGGAAATAAAACTTTTTGAGGGACTTATTAATAATAGTCAAAACTTTAAGGTGTTTATGTGTGAAAGTTAGAAATTTTAGGCATTTATCTTAAATATAAAATTTTCAAATGTTAAGTTTTTATTTTAAATATAAAATTTTCAGAGGTTTTTATTCTCAAATCCAAGATTTTGTAGCAATCAATTTTGGTCCAATTCAAGGCCACATTCGGATCCAAATCCATTCGCATAATAAATTATATCTGGAAAATTCATCATTCCAACAAGGCACTTATGGAATGCCTGCATTTCGAAAAGGCTAAAGAAATTAATGAAGAAGATGACTAGAAACCTTGGACATCCTTGGATGGTGATGAAGCAAGTTTCATAAGTGCAAATTGCCTAAGCTACTTGAAGCACCAAGAATAGAAAGAACAGAAGTAATAACAATAAGTTGGCTCAGCCAGATGAATACAATATCAAGAAAACAACTATTCTTGAATACATCAATGCTATAGATGAATACGTTGAGCGAGAAAGAAACAAAGCAACTCCGAAAGAATTCTTCCCTAACAAACTCAAAGTCTTTCCAAAGGACATTGAGATGGGTAATGAAGAAAGTGAACTGTTTGAGTCAATTTTGATCGAAAATCAAAGTTAGTAAAAATTGAGTCAAAATATATAAATTTGTTTTGAGCAATTGGGACCAAAATATAATTTCATAAAATTGCAGGGGTCTTTCTGGCTAAAAGGATCAAGTCGTAATAATTCTAAAATTTTTTGGGTCTTTATTGAATAAATTTTTTCAGGGGCTTATTTGCAGATCATTCGAAAAAATTAGACCAAAATATAATTTCATATGCTCTATGGGATTTCCCGTAAACAATTATGTTTGTGAAAATTTTTAATTTTTTTGGGTCAGTTTTGAATAAAATTTGGACTTGCTTGAAAATAAACTTTTTTAAGGGACTTTTTTATAAAAGTCAAAAATTTAAGATGTTGTGTGTGAAAGTTAGAAATTTTAGGTATTTATTGATAAATATAAAATTTTGAGAGGTTTTCATTCACAAATCCAAGATTTTGCGATGATCAATTCTGGTCCGACTGAAGGCCACATTTGCATCAAAATCCATTCGCATAGCAAATAATATCTTGAAAATTCATCATTCGAACAAGGTTCTTATGGAATCTCTACATTTCCAAAAGCCTAAGGAAATGAATGAAGATTATCAGTAGAAACCCAGAAGATCCCGGGATGGTGGTGAAGAAAGTTTGTTAAGTGCAAAGTGCCTCAGTGACTTGAAGCATCGAGAAGTGAAAGAACAGAAGTAATAAGAATAAGCTGGCTCAGCCAGATGAATACGTTGTCAAGAAATCAGCTATTCATGAATACATCGATGCTATAGATGATTATGTACAGGGATAAAGAAACAAACCAACTCTTGAAGACTTCTTCCCCGACAAACTCAAAGTCTTTCCAGAGGTCTCGATATGGGAAATGAAGAGAGTGAACCGTTAGAGTCAATTCCGACCAAAAATCAAATTTAGTGAAAATTGAGTCAAAACATAAAAATTTGTTTTGATTAATTGGGACCAAAATATAATTTCATTAATTTTATGGTTCTTTTTGACAAAAAGTAACAAGTCGTAATAATTATGAAATTCTTAGTGTCCTTTCTTAATAAAATTTTTTAGGGGACTTATTCACAAATTATTATGAAAAATTAGACAAAAATATAATTTTATACGCTCTATGGGCTTTTTTATAAAAGTTTCTCCTTGTGAAAATTTCGAAATTTTGTGGTTATGTTTTGAATAAAATTTGGACTTGTTTGGAAATAAAAATTTTTGAGGGACATATTAATAATAGTCAAAACTTTAAGGTGTTTATGTGTGAAAGTTAGAAATTTTAGGCATTTATCTTAAATATAAAATTTTCAAATGTTAAGTATTTATTTTAAATATAAAATTTTCAGAGGTTTTTATTCTCAAATCCAAGATTTTGTAGCAATCAATTTTGGTCCAATTCAAGGCCACATTCGGATCTAAATCCATTCGCATAATAAATAATATCTGGAAAATTCATCATTCCAACAAGGCACTTATGGAATGCCTGCATTTCGAAAAGGCTAAAGAAATTAATGAAGAAGATGACTAGAAACCTTGAACATCCTTGGATGGTGATGAAGCAAGTTTCATAAGTGCAAATTGCCTAAGCTACTTGAAGCACCAAGAAGGGAAAGAAGAGAAGTAATGACAATAAGTTGGCTCAGCCAGATGAATACAATGTCAAGAAAATAACTATTCTTGAATACATCAATGCTATAGATGAATACGTTGAGCGAGAAAGAAACAAAGCAACTCCGAAAGAATTCTTCCCTAACAAACTCAAAGTCTTTCCAAAGCACATTGAGATGGGTAATGAATAAAGTGAACTGTTTGAGTCAATTTTGATCGAAAATCAAATTTAATAAAAATTGAGTCAAAATATATAAATTTGTTTTGAGCAATTGGGACCAAAATATAATTTCATAAAATTGCAGGGGTCTTTCTGACAAAAAGGACCAAGTCGTAATAATTCTAAAATTTTTTGTGTCTTTATTGAATTAATTTTTTCAGGGGCTTATTTGCAAATCATTCGAAAAAATTAGACCAAAATATAATTTCATATGCTCTATGGGATTTCCCGTAAACAATTATGTTTGTGAAAATTTTTAATTTTTTTGGGTCAGTTTTGAATAAAATTTGGACTTGTTTGCTAATAAACTTTTTTGAGGGACTTTTTTATAAAAGTCAAAAATTTCAGGCGTTGTGTGTGAAAGTTAGAAATTTTAGGTATTTATTGATAAATATGAAATTTTGAGAGGTTTTTATTCACAAATCCAAGATTTTGCGTCGATCAATTCTGGTCCGATTGAAGGCCACATTTGCATCAAAATCCATTCGCATAGCAAATAATATCTCGAAAATTCATCCTTCGAAAAAGGTTCTTATGGAATCTCTACATTTCCAAAAGGCTAAGGAAATGAATGAAGAAAATCAGTAGAAACCCAGAAGATCCCGGGATGGTGGTGAAGAAAGTTTGTTAAGTGCAACGTGCCTCAGTGACTTGAAGCATCCAGAAGTGAAAGAACAGAAGTAATAAGAATAAGATGGCTCAGCCAGATGAATACGTTGTCAAGAAATCAGCTATTCATGAATACATCGATGCTATAGATGATTATGTACAGGGATAAAGAACCAAACCAACTCTTGAAGAATTCTTCCCCGACAAACTCAAAGTCTTTCCAGAGGTCTCGATATGGGAAATGAAGAGAGTGAACTGTTTGAGTCAATTCCGACGGAAAATCAAATTTAATGAAAATTGAGTCAAAACGTAAAAATTTGTTTTGAGTAATTGGGACCAAAATATAATTTCATAAATTTTATGGTTCTTTTTGACAAAAAGTAACAAGTCGTAATAATTATGAAATTCTTAGTGTCCTTTCTTAATAAAATTTTTTAGGGGACTTATTCACAAATTATTATGAAAAATTAGACAAGAATATAATTTCATACGCTCTATGGGCTTTTTTATAAAAGTTTCTCCTTGTGAAAATTTCGAAATTTTGTGGTTTGTTTTGAATAAAATTTGGACTTGTTCGGAAATAAAAATTTTTGAGGGACTTATTAATAATAGTCAAAACTTTAAGGTGTTTATGTGTGAAAGTTAGAAATTTTAGGCATTTATTTTAAATAAAAGATTTTCAAATGTTAAGTATTTATTTTAAATATAAAATTTTCAGAGGTTTTTACTCTCAAATCCAAGATTTGGTAGCAATCAATTTTGGTCCAATTCAAGGCCACATTCGGATCCAAATCCATTCACATAATAAATAATATCTAGAAAATTCATCATTCCAACAAGGCACTTACGGAATGCCTGCATTTCGAAAAGGCTAAAGAAATTAATGAAGAAGATGACTAGCAACCTTGAACATCCTTGGATGGTGACGAAGCAAGTTTCATAAGTGCAAATTGCCTAAGCTACTTGAAGCACCAAGAAGAGAAAGAACAGAAGAAATAACAATAAGTTGGCTCAGCCAGATGAATACAATGTCAAGAAAACAACTATTCTTGAATACATCAATGCTATAGATGAATACGTTGAGCGAGAAAGAAACAAAGCAACTCCGAAAGAATTCTTCCCTAACAAACTCAAAGTCTTTCCAAAGGACATTGAGATGGGTAATGAAGAAAGTGAACTGTTTGAGTCAATTTTGATCGAAAATCAAATTTAATAAAAATTGAGTCAAAATATATAAATTTGTTTTGAGCAATTGGGACAAAAATATAATTTCATAAAATTGCAGGGGTCTTTATGACAAAAAGGACCAAGTCGTAATAATTCTAAAATTTTTTGGGTCTTTATTGAATAAATTTTTTCAGGGGCTTATTTGCAAATCATTCGAAAAAATAAGACCAAAATATAATTTCATATGCTCTATGGGATTTCTCGTAAACAATTATGTTTGTGAAAATTTTTAATTTTTTTGGGTCAGTTTTGAATAAAATTTGGACTTGTTTGAAAATAAACTTTTTTGAGGGACTTTTTTATAAAAGTCAAAAATTTAAGACGTTGCGTGTGAAAGTTAGAAATTTTAGGTATTTATTGATAAATATAAAATTTTGAGAGGTTTTTATTCACAAATCCAAGATTTTGCGACGATCAATTCTGGTCCGATCGAAGGCCACATTTGAATCAAAATCCATTCGCATAGCAAATAATATCTGGAAAATTCATCATTCGAACATGGTGCTTATGGAATCTCTACATTTCCAAAAGGCTAAGGAAATGAATGAAGAAAATCAGTAGAAACCCAGAAGATCCCGGGATGGTGGTGAAGAAAGTTTGTTAAGTGCAAAGTGCCTCAGTGACTTGAAGCATCGAGAAGTGAAAGAACAGAAGTAATAAGAATAAGATGGCTCAGCCAGATGAATACGTTGTCATGAAATCAGCTATTCATGAATACATCGATGCTATAGATGATTATGTACAGGGATAGAGAAACAAACCAACTCTTGAAGAATTCTTCCCCGACAAACTCAAAGTCTTTCCAGAGGTCTCGATATGGGAAAGGAAGAGAGTGAACTGTTTGAGTCAATTCCGACCAAAAATCAAATTTAATGAAAATTGAGTCCAAACATAAAAATTTGTTTTGAGTAATTGGGACCAAAATATAATTTCATAAATTTTATGGTTCTTTTTGACAAAAAGTAACAAGTCGTAATAATTCTGAAATTCTTAGTGTCCTTTTTTAATAAAATTTTTTAGGGGACTTATTCACAAATTATTATGAAAAATTAGACAAAAATATAATTTTATACGCTCTATGGGCTTTTTAAAAAAAATTTCTCCTTGTGAAAATTTCGAAATTTTGTGGTTATGTTTTGAATAAAATTTGGACTTGTTTGGAAATAAAAATTTTTGAGGGACTTATTAATAATAGTCAAAACTTTAAGGTGTTTATGTGTGAAAGTTAGAAATTTTAGGCATTTATCTTAAATATAATATTTTCAAATGTTAAGTGTTTATTTTAAATATAAAATTTTCAGAGGTTTTTATTCTCAAATCCAAGATTTTGTAGCAATCAATTTTGGTCCAATTCAAGGCCACATTTGGATCCAAATCCATTCGCATAAGAAATAATATCTTGAAAATTCGTCATTCCAACAAGGCACTTATGGAATGCCTGCACTTCGAAAAGGCTAAAGAAATGAATGAAGAAGATGATTGGAAACCTTGAACATCCTTGGATGGTGATGAAGCAAGTTTCATAAGTGCAAATTGCCTAAGCTACTTGAAGCACCAAGAAGAGAAAGAACAGAAGTAATAACAATAAGTTGGCTCAGCCAGATGAGTACAATGTCAAGAAAACAACTATTCTTGAATACATCAATGCTATAGATGAATACGTTGAGCGAGAAAGAAACAAAGCAACTCCGAAAGAATTCTTCCCTAACAAACTCAAAGTCTTTCCAAAGGACATTGAGATTGGTAATGAAGAAAGTGAACTGTTTGAGTCAATTTTGATCGAAAATCAAAGTTAGTAAAAATTGAGTCAAAATATATAAATTTGTTTTGAGCAATTGGGACCAAAATATAATTTCATAAAATTGCAGGGGTCTTTCTGGTGAAAAGGACCAAGTCGTAATAATTCTAAAATTTTTTTGGTCTTTATTGAATAAATTTTTTCAGGGGCTTATTTGCAAATCATTCGAAAAAATTAGACCAAAATATAATTTCATATGCTCTATGGGATTTCTCGTAAACAATTATGTTTGTGAAAATTTTTAATTTTTTTGGGTCAGTTTTGAATAAAATTTGGACTTGCTTGAAAATAAACTTTTTTGAGGGACTTTTTTATAAAAGTCAAAAATTTAAGATGTTGTGTGTGAAAGTTAGAAATTTTAGGTATTTATTGATAAATATAAAATTTTGAGAGGTTTTCATTCACAAATCCAAGATTTTGCGATGATCAATTCTGGTCCGACTGAAGGCCACATTTGCATCAAAATCCATTCGCATAGCAAATAATATCTTGAAAATTCATCATTCGAACAAGGTTCTTATGGAATCTCTACATTTCCAAAAGGCTAAGGAAATGAATGAAGAAAATCAGTAGAAACCCAGAAGATCCCGGGATGGTGGTGAAGAAAGTTTGTTAAGTGCAAAGTGCCTCAGTGACTTGAAGCATCGAGAAGTGAAAGAACAGAAGTAATAAGAATAAGATGGCTCAGCCAGATGAATACGTTGTCAAGAAATCAGCTATTCATGAATACATCGATGCTATAGATGATTATGTACAGGGATAAAGAAACAAACCAACTCTTGAAGACTTCTTCCCCGACAAACTCAAAGTCTTTCCAGAGGTCTCGATATGGGAAATGAAGAGAGTGAACCGTTAGAGTCAATTCCGACCAAAAATCAAATTTAGTGAAAATTGAGTCAAAACATAAAAATTTGTTTTGATTAATTGGGACCAAAATATAATTTCATTAATTTTATGGTTCTTTTTGACAAAAAGTAACAAGTCGTAATAATTATGAAATTCTTAGTGTCCTTTCTTAATAAAATTTTTTAGGGGACTTATTCACAAATTATTATGAAAAATTAGACAAAAATATAATTTTATACGCTCTATGGGCTTTTTTATAAAAGTTTCTCCTTGTGAAAATTTCAAAATTTTGTGGTTCTGTTTTGAATAAAATTTGGACTTGTTCGGAAATAAAAATTTTATAGGGGCTTATTAATAATAGTCAAAACTTTAAGGTGTTTATGTGTGAAAGTTAGAAATTTTAGGCATTTATCTTAAATATAAAATTTTCAAATGTTAAGTATTTATTTTAAATATAAAATTTTCAGAGGTTTTTATTCTCAAATCCAAGATTTTGTAGCAATCAATTTTGGTCCAATTCAAGGCCACATTCGGATCCAAATCGATTCGCATAGTAAATAATATCTTGAAAATTCATCATTCCAACAAGGCACTTATGGAATGCCTGCATTTCGAAAAGGCTAAAGAAATTAATGAAGAAGATGACTAGAAACCTTGAACATCCTTGGATGGTGATGAAGCAAGTTTCATAAGTGCAAATTGCCTAAGCTACTTGAAGCACCAAGAAGAGAAAGAACAGAAGTAATAACAATAAGTTGGCTCAGCCAGATGAATACAATGTCAAGAAAACAACTATTCTTGAATACATCAATGCTATAGATGAATACGTTGAGCGAGAAAGAAACAAAGCAACTCCGAAAGAATTCTTCCCTAACAAACTCAAAGTCTTTCCAAAGGACATTGAGATGGGTAATGAAGAAAGTGAACTGTTTGAGTCAATTTTGATCGAAAATCAAATTTAATAAAAATTGAGTCAAAATATATAAATTTGTTTTGAGCAATTGGGACCAAAATATAATTTCATAAAATTGCAGGGGTCTTGATGACAAAAAGGACCAAGTCGTAATAATTCTTAAATTTTTTGTGTCTTTCTTGAATAAATTTTTTCAGGGGCTTATTTGCAAATCATTCGAAAAAATTAGACCAAAATATAATTTCATATGCTCTATGGGATTTCTCGTAAACAATTATGTTTGTGAAAATTTTTAATTTTTTTGGGTCAGTTTTGAATAAAATTCGGACTTGTTTCAAAATAAACTTTTTTGAGGGACTTTTTTATAAAAGTCAAAAATTTAAGATGTTGTGTGTGAAAGTTAGAAATTTTAGGTATCTATTGATAAATATAAAATTTTGAGAGGTTTTTATTCACAAATCCAAGATTTTACGACGATCAATTCTGGTCCGATTGAAGGCCACATTCGCATCAAAATCCATTCGCATAGCAAATAATATCTGGAAAATTCATCATTCGAACAAGGTGCTGATGGAATCTCTACATTTCCAAAAGGCTAAGGAAATGAATGAAGAAAATCAGTAGAAACCCAGAAGATCCCGGGATGGTGGTGAAGAAAGGTTGTTAAGTGCAAAGTGCCTCAGTGACTTGAAGCATCGAGAAGTGAAAGAACAGAAGTAATAAGAATAAGATGGCTCAGCCAGATGAATACGTTGTCAAGAAATCAGCTATTCATGAATACATCGATGCTATAGATGATTATGTACAGGGATAAAGAAACAAACCAACTCTTGAAGAATTCTTCCCCGACAAACTCAAAGTCTTTCCAGAGGTCTCGATATGGGAAATGAAGAGAGTGAACTGTTTGAGTCAATTCCGACCAAAAATCAAATTTAATGAAAATTGAGTCAAAACATAAAAATTTGTTTTGAGTAATTGGGACCAAAATATAATTTCATAAATTTTATGGTTCTTTTTGACAAAAAGTAACAAGTCGTAATAATTATGAAATTCTTAGTGTCCTTTTTTAATAAAATTTTTTAGGGGACTTATTCACAAATTATTATGAAAAATTAGACAAAAATATAATTTTATACGCTCTATGGGCTTTTTTATAAAAGTTTCTCCTTGTGAAAATTTCGAAATTTTGTGGTTCTGTTTTGAATAAAATTTGGACTTGTTCGGAAATAAAAATTTTTGAGGGACTTATTAATAATAGTCAAAACTTTAAGGTGTTTATGTGTGAAAGTTAGAAATTTTAGGCATTTATCTTAAATATAAAATTTTCAAATGTTAAGTGTTTATTTTAAATATAAAATTTTCAGAGGTTTTTATTCTCAAATCCAAGATTTTGTAGCAATCAATTTTGGTCCAATTCAAGGCCACATTCGGATCCAAATCCATTCGCATAGTAAATAATATCTTGAAAATTCATCATTCCAACAAGGCACTTATGGAATGCCTGCATTTCGAAAAGGCTAAAGAAATTAATGAAGAAGATGACTAGAAACCTTGAACATCCTTGGATGGTGATAAGCAAGTTTCATAAGTGCAAATTGCCTAAGCTACTTGAAGCACCAAGAAGAGAAAGAACAGAAGTAATAACAATAAGTTGGCTCAGCCAGATGAATACAATGTCAAGAAAACAACTATTCTTGAATACATCAATGCTATAGATGAATACGTTGAGCGAGAAAGAAACAAAGCAACTCCGAAAGAATTCTTCCCTAACAAACTCAAAGTGTTTCCAGAAGGACATTGAGATGGGTAATGAAGAAAGTGAACTGTTTGAGTCAATTTTGATCGAAAATAAAATTTAATAAAAATTGAGTCAAAATATATAAATTTGTTTTGAGCAATTGGGACCAAAATATAATTTCATAAAATTGCAGGGGTCTTTCTGACAAAAAGGACCAAGTCGTAATAATTCTAAAATTTTTTGGGTCTTTATTGAATAAATTTTTTCAGGGGCTTATTTGCAAATCATTTGAAAAAATTAGACCAAAATATAATTTCATATGCTCTATGGGATTTCTCGTAAACAATTATGTTTGTGAAAATTTTTAATTTTTTTGGGTCAGTTTTGAATAAAATTTGGACTTGTTTGAAAATAAACTTTTTTGAGGGACTTTTTTATAAAAGTCAAAAATTTAAGATGTTGTGTGTGAAAGTTAGAAATTTTAGGTATTTATTGATAAATATAAAATTTTGAGAGGTTTTTATTCACAAATCCAAGATTTTGCGACGATCAATTCTGGTCCGATTGAAGGCCACATTTGCATCAAAATCCATTCGCATAGCAAATAATATCTGGAAAATTCATCATTCGAACAAGGTTCTTATGGAATCTCTACATTTCCAAAAGGCTAAGGAAATGAATGAAGAAAATCAGTAGAAACCCAGAAGATCCCGGGATGGTGGTGAAGAAAGTTTGTTAAGTGCAAAGTGCCTCAGTGACTTGAAGCATCGAGAAGTGAAAGAACAGAAGTAATAAGAATAAGATGGCTCAGCCAGATGAATACGTTGTCAAGAAATCAGCTATTCATGAATACATCGATGCTATAGATGATTATGTACAGGGATAAAGAAACAAACCAACTCTTGAAGAATTCTTCCCCGACAAACTCAAAGTCTTTCCAGAGGTCTCGATATGGGAAATGAAGAGAGTGATCTGTTTGTGTCAATTCCGACCAAAAATCAAATTTAGTGAAAATTGAGTCAAAACATAAAAATTTGTTTTGAGTAATTGGGACCAAAATATAATTTCATAAATTTTATGGTTCTTTTTGACAAAAAGTAACAAGTCGTAATAATTATGAAATTCTTAGTGTCCTTTTTAATAAAATTTTTTAGGGGACTTATTCACAAATTATTATGAAAAATTAGACAAAAATATAATTTTATACGCTCTATGGGCTTTTTTATAAAAGTTTCTCCTTGTGAAAATTTCGAAATTTTGTGGTTCTGTTTTGACTAAAATTTGGACTTGTTCGGAAATAAAAATTTTTGAGGGACTTATTAATAATAGTCAAAACTTTAAGGTGTTTATGTGTGAAAGTTAGAAATTTTAAGCATTTATCTCAAATATAAAATTTTCAAATGTTAAATATAAAATTTTCAGAGGTTTTTATTCCCAAATCCAAGATTTTGTAGCAATCAATTTTGGTCCAATTCAAGGCCACATTCGGATCCAAATCCATTCGCATAGTAAATAATATCTTGAAAATTCATCATTCCAACAAGGCACTTATGGAATGCCTGCATTTCGAAAAGGCTAAAGAAATTAAGAAGAAGATGACTGGAAACCTTGAACATCCTTGGATGGGGATGAAGCAAGTTTCATAAGTGCAAATTGCCTAAGCTACTTGAAGCACCAAGAAGAGAAAGAACAGAAGTAATAACAATAAGTTGGCTCAGCCAGATGAATACAATGTCAAGAAAACAACTATTCTTGAATACATCAATGCTATAGATGAATACGTTGAGCGAGAAAGAAACAAAGCAACTCCGAAAGAATTCTTCCCTAACAAACTCAAAGTCTTTCCAAAGGACATTGAGATGGGTAATGAAGAAAGTGAACTGTTTGAGTCAATTTTGATCGAAAATCAAAATTTAATAAAAATTGAGTCAAAATATATAAATTTGTTTTGAGCAATTGGGACCAAAATATAATTTCATAAAATTGCAGGGGTCTTTATGACAAAAAGGACCAAGTCGTAATAATTCTAAAATTTTTTGGGTCTTTATTGAATAAATTTTTTCAGGGGCTTATTTGCAAATCATTAGAAAAAATTAGACCAAAATATAATTTCATATGCTCTATGGGATTTCTCGTAAACAATTATGTTTGTGAAAATTTTTAATTTTTTTGGGTCAGTTTTGAATAAAATTTGGACTTGTTTGAAAATAAACTTTTTTGAGGGACTTTTTGTATAAAAGTCAAAAATTTAAGATGTTGTGTGTGAAAGTTAGAAATTTTAGGTATCTATTGATAAATATAAAATTTTGAGAGGATTTTATTCACAAATCCAAGATTTTGCGACGATCAATTCTGGTCCGATTGAAGGCCACATTTGCATCAAAATCCATTCGCATAGCAAATAATATCTGGAAAATTCATCATTCGAACAAGGTGCTGATGGAATCTCTACATTTCCAAAAGGCTAAGGAAATGAATGAAGAAAATCAGTAGAAACCTAGAAGATCCCGGGATGGTGGTGAAGAAAGTTTGTTAAGTGCAAAGTGCCTCAGTGACTTGAAGCATCGAGAAGTGAAAGAACAGAAGTAATAAGAATAAGATGGCTCAGCCAGATGAATAGGTTGTCAAGAAATCAGCTATTCATGAATACATCGATGCTATAGATGATTATGTACAGGGATAAAGAAACAAACCAACTCTTGAAGAATCCTTCCCCGACAAACTCAAAGTCTTTCCAGTGGTCTCGATATGGGGAATGAAGAGAGTGAACTGTTTGAGTCAATTCCGACCAAAAATCAAATTTAGTGAAAATTGAGACAAAACATAAAAATTTGTTTTGAGTAATTGGGACCAAAATATAATTTCATAAATTTTATGGTTCTTTTTGACAAAAAGTAACAAGTCGTAATAATTATGAAATTCTTAGTGTCCTTTCTTAATAAAATTTTTTAGGGGACTTATTCACAAATTATTATGAAAAATTAGACAAAAATATAATTTTATACGCTCTATGGGCTTTTTTATAAAGTTTCTCCTGTGAAAATTTCGAAATTTTGTGGTTCTGTTTTGAATAAAATTTGGACTTGTTCGGAAATAAAAATTTTTGAGGGACTTATTAATAATAGTCAAAACTTTAAGGTGTTTATGTGTGAAAGTTAGAAATTTTAGGCATTTATCTCAAAATATAAAATTTTCAAATGTTAAGTATTTATTTTAAATATAAAATTTTTAGAGGTTTTTATTCCAAATCCAAGATTTTGTAGCAATCAATTTTGGTCCAATTCAAGGCCACATTTGGATCCAAATCCATTCGCATAGTAAATAATATCTTGAAAATTCATCATTCCAACAAGGCACTATGGAATGCCTGCATTTCGAAAAGGCTAAAGAAATTAACGAAGAAGATGACTAGAAACCTTGAACATCCTTGGATGGTGATGAAGCAAGTTTCATAAGTGCAAATTGCCTAAGCTACTTGAAGCACCAAGAAGAGAAAGAACAGAAGTAATAACAATAAGTTGGCTCAGCCAGATGAATACAATGTCAAGAAAACAACTATTCTTGAATACATCAATGCTATAGATGAATACGTTGAGCGAGAAAGAAACAAAGCAACTCCGAAAGAATTCTTCCCTAACAAACTCAAAGTCTTTCCAAAGGACATTGAGATGGGTAATGAAGAAAGTGAACTGTTTGAGTCAATTTTGATCGAAAATAAAATTTAATAAAAATTGAGTCAAAATATATAAATTTGTTTTGAGCAATTGGGACCAAAATATAATTTCATAAAATTGCAGGGGTCTTTCTGACAAAAAGGACCAAGTCGTAATAATTCTAAAATTTTTTGGGTCTTTATTGAATAAATTTTTTCAGGGGCTTATTTGCAAATCATTCGAAAAAATTAGACCAAAATATAATTTCATATGCTCTATGGGATTTCTCGTAAACAATTATGTTTGTGAAAATTTTTAATTTTTTTGGGTCAGTTTTGAATAAAATTTGGACTTGTTTGAAAATAAACTTTTTTGAGGGACTTTTTTATAAAAGTCAAAAATTTAAGATGTTGTGTGTGAAAGTTAGAAATTTTAGGTATTTATTGATAAATATAAAATTTTGAGAGGTTTTTATTCACAAATCCAAGATTTTGCGACGATCAATTCTGGTCCGATCGAAGGCCACATTTGCATCAAAATCCATTCGCATAGCAAATAATATCTGAAAATTCATCATTCGAACAAGGTGCTGATGGAATCTCTACATTTCCAAAAGGCTAAGGAAATGAATGAAGAAAATCAGTAGAAACCCAGAAGATCCCGGGATGGTGGTGAAGAAAGTTTGTTAAGTGCAAAGCGCCTCAGTGACTTGAAGCATCAAGAAGTGAAAGAACAGAAGTAATAAGAATAAGATGGCTCAGCCAGATGAATACGTTGTCAAGAAATCAGCTATTCATGAATACATCGATGCTATAGATGATTATGTACAGGGATAAAGAAACAAACCAACTCTTGAAGAATTCTTCCCCGACAAACTCAAAGTCTTTCCGAGAGGTCTCGATATGGGAAATGAAGAGAGTGAACTGTTTGAGTCAATTCCGACCAAAAATCAAATTTAATGAAAATTGAGTCAAAACATAAAAATTTGTTTTGAGCAATTGGGACCCAAATATAATTTCATAAATTTTATGGTTCTTTTTGACAAAAAGTAACAAGTCGTAATAATTTGAAATTCTTAGTGTCCTTTTTTAATAAAATTTTTAAGGGGACTTATTCACAAATTATTATGAAAAATTAGACAAAAATATAATTTTATACGCTCTATGGTCTTTTTTGTAAAAATTTCTCCTTGTGAAAATTTCGAAATTTTGTGGTTCTGTTTTGAATAAAATTTGGACTTGTTCGGAAATAAAAATTTTTGAGGGACTTATTAATAATAGTCAAAACTTTAAGGTGTTTATGTGTGAAAGTTAGAAATTTTAGGCATTTATCTGAAATAAAAAATTTTCAAATGTTAAGTATTTATTTTAAATATAAAATTTTCAGAGGTTTTTATTCTCAAATCCAAGATTTTGTAGCAATCAATTTTGGTCCAATTCAAGGCCACATTCGGATCCAAATCCATTCGCATAATAAATAATATCTCGAAAATTCATCATTCCAACAAGGCACGTATGGAATGCCTACATTTCGAAAAGGCTAAAGAAATTAAGGAAGAAGATGACTAGAAACCTTGAACATCCTTGGATGGTGATGAAGCAAGTTTCATAAGTGCAAATTGCCTAAGCTACTTGAAGCACCAAGAAGAGAAAGAACAGAAGTAATAACAATACGTTGGCTCAGCCAGATGAATACAATGTCAAGAAAACAACTATTCTTGAATACATCAATGCTATAGATGAATACGTTGAGCGAGAAAGAAACAAAGCAACTCCGAAAGAATTCTTCCCTAACAAACTCAAAGTTTTTCCAAAGGACATTGAGATGGGTAATGAAGAAAGTGAACTGTTTGAGTCAATTTTGATCGAAAATCAAATTTAATAAAAATTGGGTCAAAATATATAAATTTGTTTTGAGCAATTGGGACCAAAATATAATTTCATAAAATTGCAGGGGTCTTTCTGACAAACAGGACCAAGCGGTAATAATTCTAAAATTTTTTGGTGTCTTTTTTGAATAATTTTTTTCAGGGGCTTATTTGCAAATCATTTGAAAAAATTAGA